>CAMZMU010000063.1:131845300-132112902 GCA_947311845.1 Poa pratensis | reverse complement strand
AAGTTCACAAGCACAACTAAGGATCAGCTAAGGTACTCTCAAGTCATTGGTTCACTCATGTACCTAGCAAGCGCTAAAAGGCATGACATCATGTTTGCTGTGTGCAAACTGAGCCGGTTTGTTTCCAATCCAGGTGATGTTCATTGGCATGTTGTCGAAAGAATTATGCGCTATCTGAAAGGTACTGAGAACTACAGACTTCACTATTCTGGAAGCCCGTCAGTGCTTGAGGGGTATTGTGATGCGAACTGGATCTCTGATACTGATGAGATGAAAGCCACAACGGGTTATGTGTTTACCCTTGGAGGTGGTGCTGTTTCCTGGAAGTCCTGCAAGCAAACGATCCTGACGAGATCGACAATGGAAGCAGAATTAACATCATTGGACACATCTAGTGTCGAAGCAGGATGGCTTCGAGATCTGTTGATGGACTTGCCTGTGGTTGAAAAGCCAGTTCCGGCTATCCTTATGAACTGTGACAATCAGACTGTGATTACCAAGGCCAAGAGCTCAAAGGACAACATGCAGTCAACAAACATATAAGAATGAGATTAAAAGCTGTCAGACATTTGAGAAACTTCGGAGTTATAGCGTTGGATTATATCCAGTCGGTAAGAATCTGGCAGATCCCTTTACCAAAAGGCTATCACGTGTTGTGATAGAAAATTCATCGAGGGAGATAGGGATGAAACCCACATGAGTTGCCATGGTAGTAACCCAACCTATGGGAAAACAAGCTGGTGGTTAACTGAGGAGAGTATTTTTACTGACCCACTTCGTTGGAGATGCACTACTCTCGGTAACTGTATGGCAGGTTGACATTTGTCTTAATGTGTTCCAAGGCTTTGTATAAGCAAGATGCTACCCTATAGAGCGATCTTTGGAGGAACACACCTATATGAACCTGACTGCTGGTCACAGTCTATGAGATTGGGTTGGTCTCTAGTAAGTTCATGAATAGGTCAGGAGTGTAACTAATATGCTCCACCCGAGGGGTCAGCCTTCGGCAACCTAATACTAGTAAGACGTCTGGTGAAACAACTTTACGCCAAATTGACAATTCAAGGCATAGTCCATTGTCAGTTGTGAAGGAGTGTAGCTATTCGCTCTAGGTGGAGCTCAACCTTAACAGGTCTTCACTGAAAATACTGGTATATCAAAAACAGTGTTTGGAACTAAGAACATCATGGGTCTTTGGGATCTCGTGGGGGATTGCTGAAATATTGCTATCAATATTAGGGTGGGCTTTAGGCCCAAGTAACAATTCCAGAAAAATCCATAAAGGCTCATGCTGCCATTTGGAGAGTGGTACGTGGGAGTTTAGTCCCACATGTCTAGTTTAGAGAGATGTACACCAGCTTATAAGGTGAGCTCTTCTACACAATGAGGTGTTGGGTGTGAAGACAAAGGAGGCGTTCCACACGCATGCTCCTCCTCCTCCACCGCCCGCCTCGCCTCGGCACATCACGACGCGCCGCAGGTTGCGGGAATCTCGCTGAGCCGAGCTTATCTTTTTATCACGCAGGAAAAATGTGAGCAGCAACGGAAACGTTTTGCCTTAATGGCGTTAATGGAGAATGAATGCGAGTTGAAACGTCTGTCTTAATTACGGCCGTTTTGAGTCTCTTAATTCTCCCCTTAATTGTGTGCGTTTCCGTAGGTCTTCCGTCTGCGTGCGTGCCTATACGAGAGGTCGCTCCTCTCCAGCAAATAAACACGAGAAAGATCGCATCCGCTCGCGCCGCCACCATAGTTCCTCTCGTTGTTATTGCCATCGCTGATCCCATCCCGTCCACCGCGTACACGGCCGACGGGAGAGCAGGCCTTCGAAACCCCGCCTCTCCATATCCTGTACGGGAGAGGGGTGATTAGGTTTTTGGGGAGCGTCTCATATGCGACTGCTCGCCGCTGTTCGTCTGCTTCAACGACATCTGCATCAACTACTTCTGCGTCGCCTTCATCATCATCATGAGCACCGACGACACCACCACTGCTGCTACTGCTGCCACCGCTCAAGATGCTGCCAACGCCTCTGCTGCTGCTGCTGCCGCCTCCGCTGCTGCTACGGCCAACTGGCCTACTGGAGGGTATGACATGTTCATCCCTCTACTGTTTATTTCCATGTTTGCAGTATTAGTGATTTGCGAAGATGTTTCTACTATATCCCTAGTACTTGCTCATATCATCAAATTTCAGTATGTCATTAGCATTGTTTATGCCATGTTCATGATTTATTATTGGATTAATTTAATCGAACAATTGCCTATATACTCAACAAAAACAACCTGTATGTACAAGATATTTTTGACATAATGACCTGCAAAATAAATTGCAAAACTATAATAATTTCACATCAATTTCGTACCTATATATGACCTCATGTGCTTCGAGCTGGGGACGCAAGGCACAACTAAGCCCTTCTCCTTGCACCTGTCATGTAGTTTTTCACATATCTTTTGTGATTCGCTGGACCTCACGACACAGAGAAATGGCTTTGCCGGAATCGCTGAGCCCATTTCCAAGCTCGACAAGCTCAGCGGCGTCCAGGCGGTAGACCGTCCGATAGGATGCAAGGACAACTGAGCCAAGTTGCTGCTGGTCCAGCCATGCCATGCAACAGCGGTTCTGCTGAAGAAGTTCATACCGTCGGCCTTGTTCAGTGGTAGGCGGTCGTCGTCCACGAATAATGATGGCAGCAGCGGTGCTGCTGAAGAGGTTCATCCCGTAGGCTTTCCTTACCATCGGAAGCGCCTCGTGCCCGGCCCACGCCTCCCCGTAGATCAAGTCGACGGCGGAGGACTACGACATGAACGCGGCAGTTGGGACGCCGGCGTCGCGCAACCTGCCGCGCCCAAGACATGTGCGGGTCGTAGACCATCACGGACGGGTTCTCCGGCGCGCGCCTCGTCAGCTATGACCTGCACCAGGCCACCAGCGTCTTGGAGCCGACGGCTTCAGCCTTGTGGCAGTACTTGACCGGGTCGGCGCAGGAGCCCATGCCGCCGGCGTCGAAGCCGTCGGACATGGCCGCCAGACGGAAGCGGTCACGGTAAAAAATGTTGTATATGAGCATAAAAAGTTTACATATCTTAGAGTGTTACATTGGACGGTGAAAGTTAGTCGGAAATTTCTACATAGAAAATGGTGAACAATTTCTACATATCCTGCGCTGTCGCCGTTTGGGGTCAAAGCGAAATCGAACATTTCCAAGCCCATCACTTGACCACAAGAACTTGCGCGCCACTTCACCGCATCACTTAGTTGAGTTCAAGAACATGGAGGAAGCCAGCCAAACTAGCACCCAAGAGTCCACCACTCCACAATGGACAGCGCCGACACCACCGTGCACGGCAGCTCTGGCGCCGGCGGGCGCGTGCTGCTTCTGCCGTTCCCGGGGATGCAGGGCCATGCAAACCCGATGCTGCAGCTCGGTCGCCGCCTCGCCTACCACGGCCTCCGCCCCACCCTCGTCCTCACACGCCACGTCCTCTCCACCACCGCCGTCCCGGACGAATGCCCCTTCCCCGTGGCCGCCATCTCCGACGGCTTCGACGCCGGCGGCATCGCCTCGTGCGCAGACACCACAGAATACCTGCGCCGGATGGAGCCCGCCGGGTCAGACACGCTGGCGCCGCTCCTCCTCCCATCCGACAACGTCCGCGTGCTCGTGTACGACTCGCACCTGCCCTGGGCGCGGCGGGTGGCGCAGGACGCCGGCGTGGCCGCGGCCGTGTTCATGACCCAGATGTGCGCGGTCGACGTGGTCTACGGCGAGGCGTTTTCCGGGCGCGTGCAGCTGCCGCTCGCGGACGGGAGCGCGCTGCGTCGCCGGGGCGTGCTGAGCGTGGACCTTGGGCCCGAGGACGTGCCGCCGTTCGTGGCCAAGCCTGAGTGGTATCCGGCGTTCACGGACTCGGCGCTGGGGCAGTTCGACGGGCTGGAGGAGGCCGACGACGTGCTCGTCAACTCCTTCCGCGACCTGGAGCCCACGGTGAGCACAACCTGTTTGTTGTTTTGATCAGCTTAACTCTCCTCCAGGCAAAACACACTGACCATGACCGGTAACACTAGACATCCGCTCATGCTTTGCAATTCAGACATGCTGATATACATGCTCTGCTCCATACATGTATGACAAAACAATTTCTGTTAGATTCAGAAGAAATGTGTAATTTTCAAATACAAATGTACTCCAGCCTATTGGGCGTTAATTTAAGGTACTAATTGCCCACGGGTTGAGCAGGAGGCAGATTACATGCAGTCGAGATGGCGCGCAAAGACCGTCGGCCCGACATTGCCGTCGTTCTACCTAGACGATGACCGTCTGCCATTGAACAAGTCCTACGGTTTCAACCACGTCTCTAGCACGGCTCCGTGCGTGGCATGGCTAGACAAGCAGTGTTCTTGCTCCGTGGTCCTCGCATCTTTTGGCACGGTCGCTAATGTCAACACAACCCAATTGGAAGAGCTTGGATATGGACTATGCAATGCTGGACAACCATTCCTTTGGGTGTTGAGGTCTAGTGAGGCAGATAAGTTACCTGAAGAGCTCCATGGAAAATGCAACGAGAAAGGCCTAATTGTTCCTTTTTGCCCTCAGTTGGAAGTACTGGCCCATAGAGCATAGAGCTACAGGTATGAAACAAACTGATTTGTTCATATGTACCAACAAGGCAAACAATTGAGATTAAAATTCCTCAAGATTTGAAGGTAAATTTTGCAATTCCCATAATGTAGGTTGTTTTGTGACGCATTGTGGGTGGAATTCGACAACCGAAGCAATCACCACAGGTGTACCAATGGTTGCAATACCGCAATGGGCAGACCAACCGACAACCGCAAAGTATGTGGAGAGTGCATGGGGATTGGCTTGCGTGCACGACAAGATGCTAAATGTTTGGTGAGGAGGGAAGAGGTGGAAAGATGTATCAAGGAGGTGATGGGAGAGGATGAGTATAAGAGGAATGCTGCTAAGTGGATGCATAAGGCCCAAGAGGCAATGCACCAAGAAGGGAGCTCCGACAAGAATATTGCAGATTTTGCAACCAAATATTTATGAAAATGAAGATCTACTTACACTTAAGACGCACTCATACGAAGATGGTAATTCTTATTAATGGATTGATTTAAAGACAACCATCATAGAGCTTCTGGCACGTGGAATTAGGCACATCGCGAGGTACAATGATGAACGAAAACCACATGGCTAGGTTGCATGACCTAGTAATGTGGTTAGTACCTTGTAAACTGAATGCTCTCAGTTGCTAAAAATAATCGATTAAGATGGTCTTCGATTCGATAATAGCACCATCATATATTTTCGCACAAAACGTAAGATATCACGCTGACCGCTACACTGATTGCTGAGGACAGCCATCTATTATTTTGTTACTGAAAACTATGTCAAGCAAAGCCGAGCGCCGAGGCTGAACAGTTCTGCTTGCGAAAGAAACTTGATGCAATCCAGATGTGACAGGCCTAGTGGCCGGCACCATCTCCAAAACCTACCACAAAACATATGCAGGTAAACCAATCCAACAGTCGTGCATCATGGGAGCTGAGAAAGTATACAATGCTCCAAGGCAACCTTTAGGAAGAAACTGCTACTCAAAATGTAGAACGTATTTAAAGGCTAAGGCACCATCCATTTTGACGCGTTCCATACCGTCTTAATACTACCCTATTTTCACGGTGGTATACTTTCCCGACATACCCAACGGTTAACGAAAAATGGTTGTATATTTATGCACCGGGAGTTATGAATTAAAAGGGAAACATATGTAATATCTGGAAAAGATACTGATAAATTGTCCACCTCATCATACTTGCAAGGTTATAAACCTTGACGAGTAAGCATGTGAGCCTTAGTTGTCCTTTTTGTGATATATGTAGTGACACCATGGTAGAGTTGGTTGTTGAGTGGCTAGTCCAAATAATGATTGTCCTCTTGAAAGGGTTTAGTGAAGAGTGTTTCACAATATCACATATTTGAGGACTATATATTTGATTCGTCCCCAACATTTGAAAAGTTGAGCTTAGGTAGGTTATGTAAGGCAAGTCTTGCGCACATATGGTAGTCCATTGCGTTAGTGTAAGTAGGGTTGGAAGGCATCGAGAAACACAGTAGCACAAAGCTGCTGAGTACCGCTCTATCACGTGTTACATTTTCCACCTGATGATCTTGCTGCGCATGGTAGCTATGAGGCACACGCAATGGAATGGAACGCCGTGAAGATTCATAACACACGCACACAACATTCCTGAGCTATAGTGGGAGTAACGATTCAAGAGCGTGCCAACGGGCAACAGGCGGAAGCAATGTCGCCGTGGAAACGCTTGTTTTTGCAAGTGTTGTCCAAGTTAAACATATAATGGTTCAGGGTGGTGCACTGCTCTTCCGCTCACAGCCCCTCTTATCTAGCTTTATGAAAGAGATGAGAGCCTGAACGAAACCATAAACTGCAGTGATCATATTCATCAAACATCGCCATGTTCCTTACCTACTAGCTCTCCAGTGACTCAACGACACCATGTTCCTTACTACGAAATAAAACAATGCCTTTTTTTCTCACTGGTCGGTACGTAAACCTACTTAAAGCACAACATCAAGCCATTTGTACATACAAAATTGTTCATGCATGAAAAAAACGGTTGAGACATTTTTTGTGAACAGAGGGATCGAGTAATATGCGGCGATGCCCGATACTGCAGGTCGCACGGTGGGATATTTGTTTTTTTAGAAAAGGGGCAGTCCCGGCCTCTGCATCGATTGATGCATGCGGCCTTTATTTTTATTAAAACTTTAAGATCCTTACAAACGATTACAAGACGGTTCACACAAAGTTGCGACCAAAATCAACCACAAGGAGAAGGACAACAAAAGAAGACTCTGCATCAACATGTTATCCTAAGATCAGAACGCCAGCTGTACTGGGAATATAGATCCGACGCGACCGATTCCAGGCGGCTGCACCCATAAACCATTGCGTCGCGCTTCTCCGTTGATTGTAGGTAGGACCACGTACGGATCCAGTGCGTAGCCATCGGGATAACCTGCATAAAAGAAGTTTTCTTCGCTCTGTCAAAGATATAGTCATTACGAATATTCCATATAGCCCAAAGTAACGCACAGACACCAACTCTAAGTTGAGTCTTCTCAGTCTTAGAAACACCCGTTAACCAATTGCCAAATAAATTTGCTATGTCACTTGGGGGTTTAAGATTAAAAGTCATATGAACAATGCGCCAAGTCATTTTTGCAAGCGGACAAGATATGAATAAATGTTGAATTGTTTCATCTTGATCACAAAAACAACATTTTTTACATCCATTCCAATTACGTTTTGCCAGGTTATCCTTTGTGAGAATCACTTTGCGATATAGGAACCACATAAAAATCTTAATTTTTAGAGGTACTTTCATTTTCCAAAGATATTTGCGAAGAAACCTTGTATGATCACTCATTAAATCAAGATACAAAGATTTGACAGTAAACACCCCATTTTTAGTTAGACCCCATCTAAACTCGTCTTGGTCGTTCGTGAGGTTTACGTGCATTAGCCTATTAACCAAGTGTAACATGCAAATTGTGAGTAAAGACAACAGATGCTCACATATTTACTCAGTCTCTTGTCCTTCTAAAGCAATCTAAGATGGAGAAGTTTATTCATACCTTTCTGCAGAAACTACAAACATTTTTCTTGAAGTCACCATTCCTCCTAATTTCAAGCCCATCAAGTAATACCATTTTGAGTGGACTTTCTCTTTATTGTCGGGTATAGTCTCCAGTTTAGCTGAGATTTTTCACATACAGTCAGACTCCTGAACCTTAAGCCTGTCCTACTTGTGCATATGAGTAATTTGTAGAGAAATGTTGTACGTGACCATGGTCCGGCAGCTCCTATGCTCCACTCAGTTTGATAATCTGAAACGGTTACAGGATTGGCACAGTTCGATTTTGTGCATCAAGATTAACATCATATAGTTAGGCAATTGCCCTACTAATCCTATGAACCCTAGGCAGTCAAATGAGTAGACTGTTTCCGATCTACATGGTCCTACACCATACCACTATATTCGTACACTTTTTGTTCTTTTCTATACCGCTGATGGCATGCCTTGAGATTAGTGATAGTAGGTCAACATTATCCCTAGAGGTGTAGATTTATTTATGTAAAGGCTACTCATACAAGAAAATTTTAGCTCTATTCATGACTTCTTGATCATGCCTTGAGATTATATTGTGAAGTGAAGAGAAACAATCTTGCTCTTCAATGGCTCTACCTCTATCAACAATGCATACCTCACTAGTGATAAATCATTGTATGGCCATCTCCGGTTGTGGTCACCATCCAATGAATATGGATAGCTAAACAAAAAAATTAACTTGTTGAATATTTGGCTCAAAATTCGGCAGTATCGTTGTCTGAAATCACTGCGTCGGGTTGAGGCGTCCCTACATCAGAAGTTGCGCCATGAGGAAGTGCGCGCAGCCATTTTCATGGCCAAATGAGGTGATCAGGTTCTTCGTGGATCTGGTTTGGGTTGCTTTGCTTTCAGTTCAATTCAGTGAATGCACGATTGCAATATAGGTGTGCGAGCAGGTTTGTTTTTATTTTGCTATGTCCTACTTTGTTTGGGATAGTTTCTTAAAAAGGTATAAATAAATTGAACATCTTTGATTGGTTAAAAGGACATTAGACTGAGTAAACATCGTGAGTACCTGTTGTCATTATTCCCGATTTGCATGTTCATAGAAAGGTAGAGTTGGTCGGTGAATGGATAGTAAAGGTTGTGATTGTCTTCTTGAAAGTTAAGAGAGGAATGCTTCCCGTCATAATATATATCTGAGGTCTATATATTCAACATGTCTACATCACTTCAAATGTTGAGATTAATTTGTTTATTTTGTAAGACTCTGTCGGTTGCAATGGTAGACACACAGTGGTGTGTTTGAAAGACATGGTGGCAGTCTCCCTTTCTATTCTCCTTGTTTCTTAGTAATTTATTTGGTTAAAATACGTAGCCACATGGCAGTAGTGTACCGCGTTTTTGTAGAAATGGGAGTCATTGGGAATAACAGTATTTCAAAAAGCTTCTACACTGTTCGCTACGAGGGAATTTCTAGTATGGTTTAGCTATCTGATATTGGGAATCCCAGCGTTCCACGCTTAGACATGACATGGAGACACACCAGCGGGTCACATATACGAACTTTCTTAAGATTTAGTACCAGCACTTTACATGACCACCATCAGGCTGCCTCGGTCGCAAAGTTGTTTCACCGCGCAGCTACTAAAGTGTGTGCAGTTGCCGCACTAGCTATTAGTCAAAGAGACTGTGTTGTCTGTTCCACTTTGCAAAAAATGCAACTCCACACCACTTGGTTGGTTTCTTATTTAAAGTAAGTTGTGTTTGATCATCTTTTCAGCAAGCATTGTTCACATCCGCTTTTCTGCATTTGAGTAGAGGAACATCCACGCAATGTAGCATAAAGATTGGTGCTATTACTTACAAAACATATTCACTTCCTTGCTCTCTCTCGCTCTCTCTCTCTCTCTCTCTCTCTCTCTCTCTCTCTCTCACACACACACACACACTCTCGGACTTGCTCCAAATATGTTGATTAGGACCACATGATGTTTCGAAGGATTTTTTTTGGGTCCAAAAACTACTTTCGTAAAACTCAGCTCTCTCAGTTCTCCAAACACTCAAGTTCATTTTTGATTTATTTTGATCATTTATAACTATTGCACTGATGTCATTGTGGATTACTATAATTGTTTTGCATATGAATTCTATAGGTGAAAATACAATTCCAGCCCAATTAATATGGATATTTTTAGTAGTATCTCATCATCGAAAAAGAGAAGCTAATATCTCAAGCACATGAACCAAATAGACATACCTCATAATCTTTTTTTATGACTAGCTCATGGGCCCGAAGCCTGCATCTGATTTTGGCCCATCTAAACAACAACTAAGGCGACACCACAGAAGCGAGTGTCCTCCTCCAGTCACTTCATTCGCAAATCTTGTGTCCTAATTGGAGGTTTCATTTTGTTATCAATGTAAGATAAGGATATACAACGACGAGCCAACATCCGATGTGAAACAAATAACAAAAACCCCCATTTTGACTAATAGTCGTGGCTAACTGCACGTGTTGGTGTAGCTGCCGGTAAACCACCTTTGCCACATAATTGGCCTAACAGAGTGCTCTATGTGTGACCCGCAGAAATGTCGCAATGTGCTTACTAGAGCGAGAGGACTTGCAATATCAGATGACTAAGTTATCCGAAGAACATCGTCTAATCAAACAATGCTTCAGCTTTTCGAAACACCATGCTTCCCAATGACACTCGATCCTAACACAAGCACCGTATTGTACAACATGTGTGGCTGCAATTGTTTTCTGCATAACCAAATAAACTACTTAAGCTAAACATTTTAGATGATGTAGACATGGTGAATATATACTATATATAGAGAGAGCTCAGATATATGATACCGGGAAGCATTCCTCTCTCAAACTTCTCAAGCGGACAATCATAACCTTTACTAGCCATTAACAAACTAACTCTACCTTGGTATGAGCATATGCTCACATGCTTACTCAGTCTCATGTCCTTCTAAAGCATGATAAGATGGAAATTTTTATTTATATCCTTCTGCACAAACATTTTATTTTCCTTAAAGTCACCGTGCCTCCTAATTTCTAGCTCATCATGTAAAACCATTTTGAGTGGACTTCTCTTTATTGGCGGGTACAATATTTAGTTTAGCTAATACTTTTCACATACATCAGACTCCTGAACCTTCAGCCTGGTCTACTCGTGCATCTGAGTACTTTGTAGAGAAATGTTGTACGGGACCATGGTCCGGCAGCTCCAATGCTTCACTCAGCTTGATTATCTGAAACGTTTTCAGGATTGACACAGTTCAATTTTGTGCATGAAGATTAAAATCGTACAGATAGGCAATTGCCCTATTCATCCTATGAACCCTAGGCAGTCAAATGAGTAGACTGTGTCATCACTGTATTAGTACACTTTTTTTTTTTGACAGGTCGCCTGCATTTTTTTTGACAGGGTATTAGTACACTTTTTTTTTCTATACCGCTGACGACATGCGTTGAGACTAGTAATAGTAGGTCAAGATTATTCCTAGAGGAGTAACTTTATTTATGTAAAGGCTACTCATACAAGAAAATTTTGGCTCCAACTTCTTTATCATGCCTTGAGATTATATTGTGAAGTGAAGCGAAAAAACCATGCTCTTATATGGCTCTATCAACAATGCATACCTCGCTAGTGATAAGTCATTGTGGTCACCATCCAATGAGCATGGATAGCTAAACAAAAACATTAACTTGTTGGCTGAAATTTCGGCAGTACCGTTGTCTGAAATCACTGCACCGGTTTGATGTGTCCCTACGGCAGAAGTCACGCAAGAGGAAGTGCGTTCAGCCGTTTTCATGGCCAGATGAGGTGATCAAGTTCTTCAAGGATCTGCTTTGGTTTGCTTTGCTTTCAGTTCAATTCAGCGAGTGCACAATTGCAACATAGGCGTGCGAGCAGGTTTTTTTTTTTTGCTCTGTCCTACTCTATTTGGGATAGTTTCTTAAAAAAGGTATAATAAACTTGACCATCTTAGATTGGTTAGAAGGACATTAGACTGAGTAAACATTGTGAGCACCTATTGTCCTTATTCCCGATCTGCATGTTCATAGCAAGGTAAAGTTGGTTGGTAGATGGATAGTAAAGGTTGTGATTGTCCTCTTGATATTTAAGAGAGGAATGCTTCCCGATATAATATATATGAGCTCTATATATTCAACATGTCTATATCATTTTAAGATTAAGTTGTTTATTTGAAAGGACTCTCCTGAGTTGCAGTGGTTGGCACACGGTGGCGTGTTTGAAGACATGGTGGCGGTCTCCCTTTTAAGTTCTCATTGTTTCTTCGTAATTTATTTGGTTGAAAACTTAGCCAGATTGCAGTATGTGCCACGCTTCTATAGAAATGGGAGTCATTGGGAATCACAGTGTTCCAAAAAGCTTATACACTTTTCGATACGTGGAACTTCGTGGTATTGCTCAGTTATCTGATATTGGGAATCCCAGTGTTCCATGTTCAGGCAGGACATGGAGACACACCAGTAGGTAGCATATAGGAATTTTTTCAAGATTTAGTACTTACACTGTACATGAACACCATCAGGCTACTTACGTCGCAAAGGTGTTTCAGCAATGTGTGCAGTTTGCCGCCACTGTTAGTAAAGACGACCGTGTTGTCCACACCACTTGGTTTGTTTCTTATTTAAGGTAAGCTGCGTGTTTGAGTATTCTTTCAGCAACAATTGTTCACATCCAGTTTTCTGCCTTTGAGTAGAGGAACATCGATCCAATGTAGTTCATAAAGATTGGTGCTATTACTTACAAAAAAATCTTTACTTGAATTAATTTCCTTGTGAAGTCCCTTGTATTTTACATATGCATGTTATTCAAAGGTTCACCCCCTCTTTCTCCCACCCTTCCTTGCTCTCTCTCTCTCACGCGCTCAGACTTGCTCGAAAAATATGGATTAGGAACACATGATGTGTCGAAGGATATTTTTTGTTGGTCCAAAAAATACTTTGGTAAAACTCAATTCTCTCAGTTCTCCAAACACTCAAGTTAATTTTGGATTTATTTTATCATTTATAACTATCGCACTGCCGTCATAGTGGATTACTATATATAATGTCATTTTGCAAACGAATTCTATAGCGCAAAATAAAATTTCAACACCAATTATTTTGGATAATTTTAGTAGTATTTCATCATCCAAAAAGAGAAGCTAATATATCAAGCCACCAACCAAATAGACAAAACCTCATCATCTTTTTTTTGTGACTAGCTCATGGGCCCTGAAAGAGGCCGGCATCTGACTTTGGCCCATCTAGACAACAACTAAGGCCACCACAGAAGCGAGTGTCCGCCTCCAGTCACTTCACTCGCCGCTCAACCTCCGGCGCCGCCGTCGACCATGGCCGCGCGGACACCGCTCACCAACGTCGACCCCGTGATGGCGGCCGATGCAGGGCGCGAGGGCTCTGACCCGTACAAGCTCGACCAAGCCGCGGAGCTGATGCTGACGTACGTACATCTCCCGACTCCTCCCCGACTTCCCCGTCTACGCCGGCCGCCGCCTCACCGCCGCCCTCCCCGCCGCCGACCGCCTCGACCGCATCAGCCGCCTCCCCCGCAGCCTCCTCCGCCACATCGTCTCCCGCCTCCACGCCAGGGACGCCGCGCGCACCGCTGTCCTCTCCTCCCGCTGGCGCGCCGTCTGGGCCTCCACCCCCTCCTCCTAAGCGACGCCCACCTCCTACTTGCTGATTAGCCTGCCGACACCAGCGTCTACATACCGGTGGAAATCGCCGTAAAATACCAATGTGGGACTAAAAGTTTAGATGTGCCCTGCCACTTACCAGAGCAACATCAGACTCTCCGGAGCCCCTTCCGCGCGTGAGAAACTGAGGTCGCCGCGTGTGGATCAGCCCGCCGGCGCCCGTGCGGGAAGGTCCAGGGACGCGACGTGTCGGCGCGGCGCGAGACCTCCATCCTCTTCTGCGCGCTTAAATTAGCACCCATTGTGGCCTCAATTGGACGCTGCACCCTGACCTCGCCAGCTCGCCGCGCCGCCGCCGGCGAATCTCAAGAAGATCCAATATTTGGTGCACAGCGCAGCTTCAGAATATCTCAAGTGACACGAGCCGTGGCTTGGGTCAGCTAGCTGAGGTGTTTCGTGGAATCGCTGTACGCTGTGTCTCCGGCGAGCAATGTCGATCGCGATGGGCAGCGGAGGAGACGACGAGTGAGCGTCAGCGTGATCCGTAGGATCAAGAGAGGCAGGCCGGGCTGTGGGCCTCTAGGAGATAGTGGGTCGGCAATTGGAAAGGCCACGCGATGGTACTAGTCACACGGCCCAAATCTTACATTTCAAATTATCTCCTGGACGTGATATGTGGATTGCCTTGCCTTATGTTTATTTCTTTGCGAAACACCGTACAACGCTCACATACAAGTGCATATGTTCACTGTAAGAACATCGTACGCACACCTTATTCCTATTAGCACCTTTGGAGACTGAGCCGGTGAATCAGGTCTTGAATTGACAAAGTCTACACCGACGTCTGTCACTGAAAAATATTCCGCCTAAATGAGAAACAATAACGTCAAACTTGTGGTTTAAACTCTGCTGGACTGGGGTACAACCACCCATCCCACCATAGGCAGGTTCTCACCCTACATTTATGTTGGGAATGTATTACTTTATGTTATATCACATATTTCTTAGAATAAAATAATCTAGTTCCAATATTAGGCCCACTTAGATTCGGCCCTAAATGCAGGGAAAAATTATACAGCCCTAATAACTTCGGTTAAATTCTGAATGATTTCTTCATTTTCCACGGAGAGAAAATTAAAAGATGAACCAACCCAGGTCTATAGATTTTATACGAAACGTTAAACAGTCTCGTGCTCGTTGCAAACACCCAGCTGCAGTTGTCGCATTCAAGATCCTTGCCACAAAAGCAGACCGTTGGACTAGTCCAGTGCTAAATCTTGAGGGACTTCATGTACGCGAGACGCTGCCGGGCAGCATTGTTCTTCCTAAAGCAACAAGATCTGCAATACCAGATGGTTGGGTCGCACGATGAACATCGTCTAATTAAACGGTACTTCAGCTATTCAAAACATTGTGCTTCCCAACGACTCCCAGTTCTATCACAAGCACCATATGCTACCGCCATGTGGCTGCAAATTTTTCTTGCATAACCAAATAAACTACTTAAGCTTAACATTTAGGTGATGTACACATGATGAGTGTATACTATATATAGAAAGAGAGCTCATATGATACCAGGAGGCATTCCACTGTCAAACTTTTCAAGAGCACAATCAAACCATTACTAGCCATTCACCAACCAATTCTTGCTATGAACATGCCGATAGAGAGTAAGGACAACGGATCCTCACATGTTTACTCAGTCTCTTGTCCTTCTAAATCAAGCTAAGATGGACAAGTTTATTCATAACCTTCTACGAAAACTGCAAACATTTATTTTTCTTAAATTCAGCGTGTGCCTCCTAATTCTCAACGCATCAAGTAAAACTGTTTTGAGTGGACTTTCTATTTACCCCTGAACCTTTGTCCTCCTCGTGTATAGGGTTTAGGGTTAAAACAAAATCTATTAGAAGGACAAAAAGTATATGAGTACTAGGAAGTAACGACGCCATGGCACCTCCTCGAGCACGGCATTGAGGTTGTCGGGCGCGCATCCCTGGCTGTACACAACGGACGATGCAATGCGTGAAGACATCCACGACGGCCGTCCGCCGATACCAAGCGTCGTGTATCGTTCAATCCCCTTAGCGAAAGAGGACTTGTGCACATCCGCATGCTCAGCTTGGCAAATTAGTCCTTGAAGTCCCACAACTTGTTCGAGATATACAAATTAGTCCCACAACTTGTAAAATGGATAATGGTAGTCCCACAACTTGCATTGTGGAGTTGGAAGTTTTGTAGATAGACCCATGTATATTTTTCTATTTGTGGACAGAGAGCTGCCTTACACGCAGGTCCCACTTGTCAGTACCTGAAGAATGAAGAAATCTCTACTATATAATATGGCTTCAGGTGATGGTCGCTTTTTTCTTTCCGATTTTGCCCCTGCCTTTTGGGAGATATTACGGCACTGCCACTGCCAAGTGAAAATAACGGTTCGTGTTAGACCGCTGGAAATCCCCTCCCCTTCGTCTTGATTGATTTTTTCCCTCCTGTGCCCGTTCCTCCTGTGCACGTCGTGGATATTGGCGCCCGGAAGGAAGTGGTCGAGGTGCTTCTGGATCCCGCACGGCGGAGCATCGATCCGGCGCAGGGGCGTGTGGACCGCATACGGTGAGAGGTGGAGGATGGAGACGGTAGGGGCGGCCGGGATGTCCTGGGGCTCGAGATCTTCTCCGGCCCGCCGGGATTCATGGCGGAGGATTTTGCTGGTGGGGTGGTCGCTCAGCTTGGAGGCAAGAAAAACAGCAAGGCGCGGTGCTGATGGCGGAACGTGAGGAGGTGGCTCCCTGGTCGACGGCGAGCTCTCCCGCCGGCCGTCCCCGACCCTTCCTAGACGACCGCCGTTGTCCCGCGTGCGTATGACCTCAGGCCGGTCGATTTGAGGCCGCTGCTGCTCTCCCTCTCCTTCTTAACCCTGGTCGCTCCACCCTCCTCCAACCCTAGCTTTCCCCCCTCCTTCTTTCTTCCCAGCCGCCGCCATCCCTCTCCCTGGCACCTTCTTCCACCTCCCTCCCGAGAGCCTCCATGGCTGGAGCTTGGAACTCGGCCGTGCCGACGCCATGGCCGTTCCTGCGCCAAGATGAGCGGTGGAGACGAACCGCTGCGACTCCCTCTTCCTCCTCGACATCAACCACGAGCCGGAAAAGCCCCAGGATGACAGCAACGTCTTCATCTTCAGTTCGGTAGCCGGCAATCTTCGTCGAATTCCCGCCGCCGTCGACGACCTAGAGCACGAACGACTACATCAGGACAATCCCGGTGAGATGTGCTTCCTATTCCCGCAGGAATCAGGTCCGTTAGCCCTCGGAATCGTCGACTCCTTTTCTGTCCGAGCCGCGCGCCATGAACGCCATTGTTGCAGGCTGAAGCTCTTGGCTCGGGCCTTTGTTTCCCCTGCGTGCACGCGGCGCCCACCGCCCCTTTGCACTCACACTAGCACCCCGTCGCTGTCCTGCACCTCAGTCTCCAGTTCGAGCACGGGACTCAACAGCAGCTCGCTGCCAATCTCCTCCGACGCGCTGCAACCGGAGCCAAAAATCTGAAACTTTCTGTTGCTGTTCTTCAGTTAACTTCGACGTACACTTCATGTGTTGTTAGTTCTGTTTCCAATCACAAGCCCAGTCGTAGCCCAGTGGCTGCGTTGTTCTGCCCAGGCAGATCCAAGTTCGATTCTCACAGGAGGCACAAATCCTGTCACTTTTATCTGTCGGCAATTCTTTTTGCTGTCTATATTCATATCTTTTGTTCTATAACTCAAAATAAAATATGTCATATATGATTTTTCGATCAGAGAAATGTGATAATTATTAAATTGTCATCCATGATCATGTTTGCATCATTTAGCTTGTTACTTAGTTGTCTATTGCATATTCACCTAAATAATTAATATGGAATGTGTGGGATATCAATATAAACATTGTCCCTATTCCATTTAATTTTGTGTAGCTCACTCATGCCTTGTCTCATACTAATCAACATTTAATTTGGTGGTTAGATAAATAACTTGAACCTTAATTGTCGGATCCCGGTTCCGCTTAATTTGGTTTAAGTTGCATATTGTCTTGCATCTCGCCATGTCATGCATCATCTCATGATATATTGTCTTAAACACATCATTGTTTTATCTCTCTTGTGTCAGCATAGTTATTCAGTGATTGTGAAAGAGAGTAAAGTCTGTCCGGAAATAGGTAACGAGTGTCGTGATTTTTTATTGTAGTCTGAGATGCTACATATAATGATGCTTTTTTCCTCTCCTTCCCCGACGAGTTGGTTGAATTAACTCTCGGGCTGGACCACGAGCAGAAGCTCATCCTCAACATGTTTCATCGTGTGTGATCAATCTCGCTGGATGCATGCTTAATTAATTTGGTTATTTTGCTTGCTCTTTGCACAACTCGATTTGTTAACTTGCTCGGCAGGCAGCACCTCCGCCGTCGCAGACAAGGTTAGGCCTCCGTCGCCGCATCCGAAGTCATCGCACACGCGCTGCAGGAGGAGCTCGCCCAGTTCACCATGGCCGAGGCCTCAGGAGGAGCTCGCCTAGATCGCCATGGCCGAGCCCTCAGAGATCTCGTCCGCCGACGGAAGTGCTGGAGGATCTCACCCAGATCTCCATGGCCCAGGCCTCAGAGATCTTGTCCACTGACGGAGCTACTGGAGGATCTCGCCCAATTCGCCATGGCCGAGGCCTTAGGTACCTCTTCGATGTGGCAGCTAGCCCTATACCGATTCTCTCCGTGTTGAGTTGAGCTGCAGCGAAATCAGGTTTAACGTTTCCTTGCTCAGAACCTACTTCGGCCTCAGTTATCATACATGTTTTAAGGTTTTGATTTTATTTCTTCCCAGAGATGTCATGCATGGTGTGCTTTATCACAATTCCTGATCTGCTGCAGGAGTAAGCAATCCAAGCGCATATCTCAATCCATTCTTATGGGTCACCTCCTAAGTCTCGACAAACAAGTAGCAGCAAGTCGTCATTTTAGAGCCCTGCTTTGCAATATGATGCATTATATTTCATTTGGCAACACCACTTCGGTTAGGACCCTGGTGGTTGCAATATGTTTGCAAGAGATTGCCGACCACCAGGGAGTAGAAGGATTTTGTGGAGCAAGAGAACATGGGAAGGAGGAGGCCAAGATCAGCCACCGAACAAGTAGAAAGAGGAGTAGATCAAGAAGGGTAGCAAGAAATGAGATGGAGCAGATGTAGCAGCTAGAAAAGCAATCCCTAGAATTAGATCCAGGCATTTTCAAGTAAAAACAAGGTATACCCTTGCACTTGAGGGCATATTGGCATGGTGGTGTTCTGCTCTTTTCTTCGTCATACAACTATACATGATATGGAAATATAGTAGTATCGGACAGTGACAACACATCATTGTTTTATCTCTCTTGTGGCAGCATAGTTATTCAGTGATTGTGAAAGAGAGTAAAGTATGTCCGGAAATAGGTAACGTGTGTCGTGATTTTTTTATTGTAGTCTGAGATGCAACATATAATGAGGGTAATCAACAGCTCCGTACAGAATAAAACCATATTTAATATAACGCTTTTGCTAGCGCTCGGTTAGCCGAGAAATGTTGCCGCTCGGTCGATTCCCTTGCCCTGCAAATCGAGATTGGGAGAGAGAGGAGGCGAAGCTCCTCGATGGCGACGACGCGGCTGGCCGCGGCGGCGACGAGAACGACGAGGGATGGAGTGAGCCGGAAGCACCGATGACGCTGCCGCGGCGGAGGTGGTGGAGGCGAGTAAGAAACTTAACTTGGGGTTTGGGGATGTCGTGGTCGGAGAAGACTCGGCCGGCGGTGGGGGACTTAGAGGGATGTCGAGGTGGCGGTGGACCGGCGGAGCGGGAGCTTGGGGCAAGGCGGGCAGCGAGGCGGCGTGGCAAATTGGAGCGCAAGTTCACTCAATTTAACCACAATTATTTAAAGCAACATATCTTTATAAGTTTTACCGAAGTACACGTAAATATTGTTTCTTGACAACCAAAAATACGGTTAATCAATTTTTATATAATATTTCTTTATTAGCCCGTGGCAACGCACGGGCATTTCAACTAGTAAGTATAAAACTAAAAGGGAGGAGGGGAGCGCAAAGAGAGGTATCGAACTCGAGACGTGATAATGATAAGCCGATCACACGCGCATGCATTTGCCAACAAACCACTTCACGATTCATCGGACTATTTTTAGCCCATGTTTGTATTATATCGTCGCAACTCAAGTTTTGTTCGCTCCATGAGTTAGTGGGACCACGGGTATATGCGAGACGCTCACGACTGGCCACTGCATCCCGCTAGACTTGGCGCGGGACGCTCTTCCAGCACGCACCATCACGCAAGTGGCCCGTGACGAGCTCCGAGCTGGCCAGGACGACTGTCGATCGCGTCGGTCGGCTGCTCGGTGATCATCGCAAGCAGCGCTAGTCGTTCACGTGGTCCTCGCCGGCGTTCTGCTGCGTCTCAACCTTGGCCGCGACATTGACGGCGTCCACGCTGAGGCTCAACCGGCCAGCCTCGACGAGCGCGCGCCTCCCCGCGTGCCATTGTAGATGGCTGGCGATAAGGTAGGTACACGGCGAGACGCACACCGTCGGCCGTCGCCGGGCCGAACGCCGCCATGGTCTGGTCAACTGCGTATCCGTGCTTGCTCCTCGGCTGGCCGTGGAGCGAGGTCTGTGTATATTTCGTTGGTGAGCTACAGCTCGGGTGGGCGGAGGAGCTAGGACATATAGGCGGGCGTCGCCGCCGGCAAAAAATTCCCCATAGGGAGAGAGCAACACGAATATGAGTATACAAAAAGGTGAAGTCCAACTGAAACACGTAAGCACACCTTGTCTTGTGGCAGTCAGTCGTCTCCATCAGCTTGAAGTTGGAAGTTCGATTCACTCCTCGCGAGTTATAATTTTATTTATTTCTTCACAGACTGACATGTGGGACCTGCATCTAAGAGAACTCCAGACCATAGATGACAGAGAAAAATATACACGGGTCTTTCTACAAAACATCCAACGTTACGTGTAACCTCCTGAACCCTGAATGATCTACATGTTTGTTCCTTCAGTGCAAGTTGTGGGACTACGGTTATCAATTTTACAAGTTGTGGGACTAAAAATGTATATACCTCTTTCAGAAAATACAACTATTAGTCGTTTTCTCAACACCCGTTTTCCTAACTTTGTGGAAAACTCTTTATTTTTCCACGTTTTAGCGGCTACACCCAAACAGGATTTTTTTTTGGACAGTCACAAACATGATTTTGGCTCAGATTAGGAAAAGGCGGTTCTATCAAAACTGCCTATCCAAACAAGGACAAAAAGATAAACATCTCGTGCTCCCAGGCGCGGATACCCCATACAAGACGGTTACCACAGAAGCAGACCGTTGAACTGCATGTCAATGTGCTAAATCTTGAGGGACTTCCAGGGCATCACGTTCTTCCTTAACCAAGAAACCAAGCAATATCAGATGGCTGAGTCACACAAAGAACATCGTCTAATCAAACGGTGCTTCAGCTATTCGAAACAGTGTGCTTCCCAACGACTCCCAATTCTAACAATTAGATTGATGCACTAGCCAATTATCCCAAAAGTCCGAACTGATGGGAAACGGCTGTGCAATGTATATATTATATTCTGACACTCCCCCTCACGTCCAGGCTGTGGACTTTTCCTCACGAGCCTAGGACGTGAAATTTAGGGTGTCCGCAGATATTTATTTTTAATACTGCGTTAGGCAGGATTTGAACTCTAGACTTCTGTCTCTGATACCAAATTAGATTGATGCACTAGCCAATTATCCCAAAAGTCCGAACTGATGGAAAACGGCTGTGCAATGTATATATTATATTCTGACACTAACACAAGCAGCATATGCTACTGGATGTGGCTGCAATTTTTTTCTTGCATAACCAAATAAACTACTTAAGCTTAACTCTTAACATTTTAAATGAGCGTAGGCATGATGAGTATATATATATAGAGAGATCAGCTCATATGATAAGCGTTCCTCTCTCAAACTTGTCAAGAGGACAATCACAACCTTTACTAGCCATTCACCAACCAACTCTACCTTGCTATGAACTTGCAGATGCGGAGTAAGGACAATGGATGCTCACATGTTTGTATCATGTCCTTTTAAGACAATCTAAGATGGACAAGTTTATTTATAACCTTCCGCGGGAACTACAAACATTTATTCTTCGTCGTGCATGCCTCCTAATTTCCAGCGTATCGAGTAAAACCATTTTCAGTGGACTTTCTCTTTACTCATGAACCTTTGGCCTACTCACGCATATGAGTAATTTGTAGAGCAATACTGTACCGGGCCATAATCCGCAGCTCCTCTGCTTCTCTCTGTTTGATCATCTAAAACGTTTTCAGGATAGGTGTAGTTCGATTTTATCGCATGAAGATTAACATCCTACGGTTATGCAATTACCCTATTAATCCTGTGAACCCTAGGTAGTCAAATGAGTAGATTGCGTCTGATCTGCACGGTCCTGCCTATTCAGTCAGATTGTGAGTCAGTTGTGGAGGCGTTCAACTCTGGTAGGAGTTTATCTTTTGTTCTAGGCCCTATATTAGATGATTGTCGTGATTTAGCTCAAGACTTTGGTAAGGTCACGTTACAATTTTGTAGTAGAGAGTCTAATCTTGTGGCCCGTGAGTTAGCTAAGTTTGGGAGGGACAATCCGCCGAACTTGTGGTGTGATGTGCCCCCATACATTATCCGCCATCTTTTGGTGAACGATGTAATGATTGTTAATGGTTGAGGCAGCAAGTACTAGACGTACTCTTTCCCTAACCATGGTACCGAAAGGGACTGGCAGGGTTTTAATGAGGCGGCTTGCTGACCTAATATATGTGTGAAAATTTTCAAAAGAAAATACACGTACACTTTTTGTTCCTTTTATATCACTGATGACATTTGCCATACTCGCTAGAGATATTTCTTTTCTGCTGGTAGCATGTATTTCTTTACTGAACAAGTTCAGCGTCCACATACCGGTGGAAATCCCTGTAAAATACAGATGTGGGACTAAAAGCTTAGCTGTGCTCCGTTGTGACCGCCGTTAGACGCTGCACCCTGACCTTGCGGGCTCGCCGCGCCGCTGCCGGCGAATCCCGTGAAGATCCAATCGTTGTTTCGTTTGAGATGGTGGAGAACGAGGAATCACTGCGTCTCCGGCGAGCAATGTCGGTCACGGTGGCCCGTGGGTAGTGGAGGAGACGACAAGTGTGAGAATTGTTTGTTTGTTCACGGCCGTGAGCGTGATCCCCATATCCGCAGGATCAAGCAAGAGAGGCAGGCCGGGTTGTTGGCCTAGAGGAGATATGTGATTGCCTTGTGCCTTGTGAGGTATTTTGCTCTACATTTTATGTTTGGCAATGTACCATACGTTTCCTGGAGTTTATATTAAATCACATATTTCCTGGAGTAAAATAGTCTAGTTCCAACTTCTAATATATTAGATTTTAAACCAAACGTTAAAATATAAGCAGTCCGGTGGTCACGGGCAGCAAACAATACGCTGACACGAAGCCCAAATAACAAGGGACTTTGTGTATGCAAACATCTTGGGAGGTAGGGGACTTCGTGTAGGCAAATATTGTAGTATTTGGCAAACTGGCTTCAAATCTTCGTGTATGAGAATATCTTCGCGTATAACAAGGGACTTCGTGTGGCAAACTGGCAACGGTCTTGCATGATTATGAGATATATTTGCCACAGAAGCAGACCATTGTGTATGCGACACACTGCCGGGCCGTCATGTTCTTCCTCAAGACCTAAACCAAGAAGTTCCACAGTATCAAATGGCTGAGTCACATGAAGAAAATCAAATGGTGCTT
The DNA here is from genome assembly GCA_947311845.1 of Poa pratensis. Lineage (NCBI taxonomy): Eukaryota > Viridiplantae > Streptophyta > Magnoliopsida > Poales > Poaceae > Poa > Poa pratensis. The sequence goes on along the minus strand of CAMZMU010000063.1, from coordinate 132,089,713 downwards.
CAGCCATCCGAAACATTGTGCTTCCCAGCGACTCCCAATTCTAAAACAACACCATACGCTACCGCCATGTGTCTCCAAATTTTTCTTGCATAACCAAATAAACTGCTCAAGCTTAACATTTTATGTGATGTAGACATGATGCCTTTTTTTAGAAAAGGAGGGTGCGAGTCCCCGGCCTCTGCATCGAGAGATGCACACAGCCATTCGCACTTATTAATTCCAACCAGATTTACAGAGTACAATATTGAAAACAAACTGAAGTCAACCTCTCGACAACAGGGTCGCTACCACTATGATGGGGGTGACTAATCACCAACGCACATCATCTAAAACCTTTAGCTAAACACTCAACGCACACCTATGCACGCTTTAGTCGCTGCCGCCGTCTTCCACGAACCCATCTTCAGAAAGAATCAACACCATGACCTTGCAAAATCAGGTCTGCCGTCGGCATCGCCACGATGCCAGACAGCGCCACCATGTGCGAGTCCATCAACCCGAAATCGAGACCCCGCAGCGCCACGCCGCCGAGCCTCACCGACATCGACGTGGTAGATGAAACACCGCTCCGCCAGCTGACCCCCTCCAGGTAGTTCGTGTTCCAAAACGATGCCCTCAAGAGGGTGAACGACACCGTAGGTGACGCCATCGTCTGATCTGGAAAACCAGATCTGGGGTTTCCCCCGAAACAAACAGGTTGAGGGCGGAGCAACGATGCCTTCAACAAGGTGATGACGCCCGGGGACGCCACCATCGTCGTCTCCAAAACGGAGTCCGGTTCTCACCGGCCAGCCCGCCCCACTCGCCGCCGATCTACCCGAAGAAGAGTCAATGTCGTCCGCCACGCCGTCGTCGAGGAGTCGAGGACGTCGCGCCGTGGTACCCGACAGTACCACGTCCAGGCCCTCGTAGCCGATCCGCCGCCGCCATCGCCGGCCTTAGATCCGCGTGGGAGGGAGCGAGGAGGGGCCCCGCCGCCGCCGCCGCCGGCCAGGCCTTGCCCAGCCGCACCCTTTGGCGGCGGCAGAGGGAGGGAGGGTGGATGGAAGAGGGAGGTGGGCGGCGGCGGCTAGTGTTTCCCCCGTCGCCCACGAGGGGGGTAGACATGATGCGTATGTACTATATATTGAGAGAGAGCTCATATGACTGGCAGCATTCCTCTCTCAAACTTTTCAAGAGGACAATCAAACCTTTACTAGTCATTCACCATCTAACGCTATGAACAAACGGATCGGGAGTAAGGACAACAGACACTCACATGTTTACTCATTCTCATGTCCTTCTAAAGCAAGCTAAGATGGGCAAGGTTTTTTATATACTTCTGCAGAAACTACAATCAGGTTTAGCTCTAAGGGGGCGTTCTGTGTCGATCCAAAGTAATACCAGCGGGACTACCTGTTGACATCAACTTAGTTGCACGTACTACTTATGGGAAATCGTTTGCACTCATAGATACAAGCCTCGTGGAACCATGTCCAAGGAGGGAAAAAAAGAACCGCACAACCAAACACGCCTCTGCTAGCTCACATGTCTGCGCACGGTTGTTGTAGGTGTGCTAGGTGCTGAGAGCACTTTAGTGCTATGTCTCGAATCTTGTCAAAATTCAAATATGTAATTAATCTACAACAAGAGAAATAAAAATGAAAAATCTTGGTATAAAGTCTTTTGTTCCAATCAAGTAGATGTTTGCTCGATATTAAACCCAACCGAACTCTATTCACACAACAAAAAACCAACATAACCTTGTTTAAACTCAAGAGCGGATAGAGAAATCTAGATATAAGTAGTGTCCTAAATGTTGTCATTTGTGAAACATTTCACTTACTTTTCTCTACGTGTAGATCATATTTGGATTTGAAATTTTGTAAGTTTATTCGCAAATCTTGTGTCCACTATGTTTTTCTTAATTAGAGGTGTCATTATGTTATGAAATTAAGATAAGGATATACAACGACAAGCCATCATCCGATGTGATTTTTTTTGCAAAACCCCCATTTTGCTTAATAGTCGTGACAAACTGCACGCATTGATGCAGCTGCCGGTAAACCACCTTTAATTTTTCACAGAATTGGCCTAACGGAGTGCTCTATGTGTGACCCGCAGAAATGTAGCAATGTGCTTAATTACTAGAGCGAAAAGACTCGCAATATCAGATGGCTAAGTCATCCGAAGAACATTGTCTAATCAAATGGTGCTTCAGCTTTTCGAAACACCATGCTTCCCAATGACTCTCGATTCAAACATAATTAAGCACCGTATTAACCTAAGAAAACATAAGCACCGTATAGTACAACCTGTGGCTGCTATTGTTTTCTTGCACAACCAAATAAAGTACTTAAGCTTAACATTTTAAATGATGTACACATGGTGAATATATATTATATAGAGAGAGCTCAGATTGCCCTACTAATAATCGTATGAACCTTATCCCTAGATTTTGTGCATCAAGATTACCATCGTACAGTTAGGCAATTACCCTACTAATAATCGTATGAACCAAATAAAGTACTTGAGCATCTTAGATTGGTTAGAAGGACATTAGACTGAGTAAAAGTGAGCACCTACTGTCCTTATTCCCGATCTGCATGTTCATAGCAAGGTAGAGTTGGTTGGTGAATGGATAGTAAAGGTTGTGATTGTCTTCTTAAAAGTTAAGAGAGGAATGCTTCCCGATATAATATATCTGAGCTCTATATATTCATCACTTAAAATGTTAAGATTAATTTGTTTATTTGGTAGGACTCCCCTAGGCGGTCTCCCTTTGTGTTCACGTTGTTTCTTAGTAATTTATTTGGTTAAAGAACGTAGCCACATGGCAGTAGTGTGCCACGCTTTTGTAGAAATGGGAGTCATTGGGAATCACAGTGTTCCAAAGAGCTTATGCACGGTTCGTTAAGAGGAACTTCGTGGTATTGCTCAGCTATCTGATATTGGGAATCCAGGTGTTGCATGTTCAGGCAGGACATGGAGACACACCAGCGGGTCGCATATACAACTTTCTTAAGATTTGGTAGCTACACTATACATGACCACCATCACTCTGATTCCGTCGCGAAGTGTTGGGGCAGCTACAACAATGTGTGCAGTTTGTCGTAGTATTAGTCAAAGCGACTGTGTTGTCAGTTCCACATTGCAAAAATGTAACTCCACATTACTTGGCTGGTTTCTTATTTAAAGTAAGTTGTGTTTGAGTATCCTTTCAGCAACCATTGTTCACATCCGCTTTTCTGCCTTTGAGGACAAGAACATTGAGGCAATGTAGTTCATAAAGATTGGTGCTATTCCTTACAAAAAAATATTCTTTAGATCGGCTGGATTCCTTGTGAAGTCCCTTTTCGTCCTTTCTCTCTCACACACATACGCCCGGACTGGCTCCAAATATGTGGATTAGGCCACATGATGTGTCGAAGGATAGTTTTTTTTGGGGTCCAAAAACTACTTTGGTAAAACTCAACTCTCTCCATTCGCCAAAAACTGAAGTTCATTTTGGATTTATTTTTATCATTTATAATTATTGCGCTTCCGTCATAGTGGATTACTATAATGTTGCATATGACTTCTGTAGGAGAAAATAAAATTAAAACCCCAATTCATTCGGATATTTTTAGTAGTATTTCATCATTAAAAAAGAGAAGCTAATATCTCAAGCACACGGATCAAATAGACAAACTTCATTACTCCCTCTGTTTCAGATTAAGTGTCATAAGTAGCTCAGGAACCTGTATCTGTACGTAGCTGGTCGTTTTTCACTCGGAGGCAGTATCTTTTTTTTTTTTTAGAATAACTTCTTTTTTTTTTAGAATAACTCGGAGGCAGTATCTTTTTCTGTGACTAGCTCATGGGCCCTAAAAGAGGCCTGCGTCTGATTTTGGCCCATCTAAGCTACAACTAAGGCCACCACAGAAGCGAGTGTCCACCTCCAGTCACTTCACTCGCCGCTCCAAAACCCTCGCCGGCTCATCCGCCGGCGCCGCCGTCGACCATGGCCGCGCGGACACCGCTCACCAACGTCGACCCCGTGACGGCGGCCGATGCAGGGCGCGAGGGCTCTGACCCGTACAAGCTCGACCAAGCCGCGGAGCTGATGCTGACGTACATCTCCCAACTCCTCCCCGACTTCCCCGTCTACGCCGGCCGCCGCCTCCCCTCCGCCCTCCCCGCCGCCTACCGCCTCGACCGCATGAGCCGCCTCCCCGTCGCGCTCCTCCGCGACATCGTCTCCCGCCTCCCCGCCAAGGATGCCGCGCGCACCGCCGTCCTCTCCTCCCGCTGGCGCGCCGTCTGGGCCTCCACGCCCCTCCTCCTAAGCGACGCCCACCTCCTCCCCGCCGGCCACCGCGGACCCCCGACGCCGGCCAACTCGCGTTCCATCACCGCCGCCGTCTCCCGCGTCCTCGAGGCGCACCCGGGGCCGTTCCGGTGCGTCCGGCTCGCCTGCAGCCACATGAACAAGCACCGCGCCCAGCTCGCGCGCTGGGTCCAGCTCCTCGCCGCCAAGGGCGTCGACGACCTCGTCCTCGTCAACCGCCCCTGGCCGCGCGACGTGCCCCTCCCGGCCACGCTCTTCACCGTCGCCGCCCTCACCCGCCTCTACGTCGGCTTCTGGAAGCTGCCCGACACGGCCGTCCTTAAAGGCGCCTCCTTTCCCAACCTCCGCGAGCTCGGCCTCTGTTCCGTGGTCATGGAGCATGGCGACGTCGACGCCCTCGTCGCCAGGTGCCCCGTCCTGGAGGTCCTCAACATCCAGGGGTGCATGAAGGGGCTCCGGCTCCGTCTCGTCAGCAAGAGCCTCCGGTGCGTTCAAATCAGTCTTTCGATCATCGAGAACATCGTGGTGGTGAAGACTCCACGCCTCGAGCGGCTCATCCTGTATGCACCATGCCCACAACCTGGTAGCTTGTGCACCAGAGTTAGGATTGGTGTTGCCCCCAAGCTGCACACGTTTGGATACTTGGAGCCAGGTTTTGCCCTGGAGGTTCGAGACACCATCATCATGGTATGTCTCCCGTCTCTTGTTTTGACATTTGTTGGATTAGCAAATATGTCCAGCTGATGGAGGTCCGTGACTCAATGTGTGATCTTAATTATTGAATTGGGCAAATTTCAGCGGGGGATAAAGCCGAGCGCATGTAACATAGTCACAAGCGTGAAGATTCTGAGTCTGAATGTGCGTTTCGGGGTTCGCAATGATGTCAAGATGCTTCCCACCTTCCTCAGATGCTTTCCGAACGTGGAGAGACTGCATATTATGGTATTTATCCCCAATTCATGTTCGGATTACATTTTTGTAGATTCCTCTCATGTATTGCTGGTAGAATGTTATTGCTGGTAGATAGTGCTTCTGATTGGCTGCATAGATTACTTCATCAGTTATCTCGATTCTTCTATATGGTCTTTTGGTTTCTTCTCTGTAATGTGAATGTGGTGGAAGCTAGATTTGGTAATTTTGCCACGTTGCTGAGTTAAGGTGACGAGAACATCAGTTGGATGATGACTATGTATACTTGGCCAATTGTGATGTGTAACATATGTGATCAGTTATAGGTTAAATGAAAATCCCTGCCATTTATTCTCAGCAATCTGGTCTTCTCTGCAGTCTGCATATATACTTATATAGACTAGAATACAAATTGTAATTCTGAAGGGTATCTCATTGCACATTGATCTTCCAGTATCTTTATTCATAGTGCATTGCTTCTTTAGTTATGTAAAGATTTTGTTTTGAGTGTTTCTCACTCTGTTCATTTAAGCTACCAGTAAACAGTCATGCATTGCTTATTGCAGACTTGCGAAAATTACACATGGTATGCAAACTAAAGTAGCAATCATTCATGTTGACATTTCTTTATTGGCATACCATAATAATATCTTGATGCTAGTACACTAGTTTTCATATCAGGAGCTTAGTAACTTATCTTGAAAAAAATTATATAAAGAGGCTTTCGTAGCTCACTGCTGTAAATTCTTATTAGTGAACATATCTAGCAAAATATGGTTTAAGACTTGAGACATCCATCGTGGACTAAACTTTGCAGCCTTTATGTTTAATTTATTATGCGTGAATTATGATGGTGATATATTGTTTACCGCATACATCATTATTGTTTTTTTTTCTGCACTGCCAAGCTACTTTTTTATTAGTACATTCATACTTGTCACTTCTCCTACAAGTTTGATCCATCATTTAGTTATGGACCACTATTTTCAGTACTAAGCATTGAGCAGTTAGCAGTTCATGCAGTGTAGCTTATGGATCTTAGCCACAAAACGTTCATTTCCTCATAAATAAGACTTCAGTAACAGTATTGCATTTTTGAAAAGCTACATACCAATTCATGTCAGCTTATTCATGTTTTGCCTACAATCTTACCAATTCATCTACACGTTACTTGAAATGTGTTAAGTCAATTATCATTGGAGCTCTTTGTGGTCTCTTTGTTTCTCTTCTTCTCTGAAACATGAGTCGTGTATGTAGTTATGCATGTTAGGCTAAGTAATTGCCTGTGAATAACAAAACAAGGTAAACACTATTACTAGGCATATTTGACCATTCATATACAGTCTAGAGTACGCAATGAGAATTATGGCTGTTCCATGTTTATCTCTACAGACTACAGTCTAGAGCTCTAGTCTCTTCTTCTACCAACTATAGCTAAACGGCCAAGCATTGCCATTTATTATCAGCCATCAGTTTGTCTCTACGCGCCATCAGTTTGTCTCTACGCGCGCACACTAAAGTACACAATGCAAATTATCGCTGTTCCCTGTCCATATGTTTGTCTAATGACATTCGTTACATCAATTTGTTGTGTCACTATCTTGACTTGTATTGCTTGGCTTCTTGATTTCTGGTGTGTTCGATTTCTTGCTTGGCTTCTTGATTTCTGGTATCGTTACATCAATATGTTCGATTTTCTTCTCCTAGCGTTTCTCATCGTGTACACAGTAGCTAGCAGTATTTGCCCTGTGTATTTACCACTCATACCAAATTGATGAAACTAGACTTAGTGCATAATATTCAGGCACTTTGTCTCTGATCAAATAATTATTAAGTGGCTGTCATAGCTCACATCTGGAAATTTGCCTTCACGAATATTTATGGCAAACCATTCAGTGTTTAAGACCTCCATGGTAGACTGAACTCTGCTGCCTCACTATTTAACTGGTTATACTTGAGGGGCTGCGCACACACCAGCACAGTTACTTTTCTTTTCTAGTAGGCTACTCCGTGCTGCGTGCTAGTTTGATGCATGTGAGTATTAATTTGTTATTTCTTCCAACATATCAGATATAGCTTTTAGGTATGCATATTGATTTGTCATTTCTTCCAACATATCAGATATGCTTTTAGCTATGCACGAGTATTGACTGATTGAATCAATTTTTTCAGAGTGAAAAATGTGATAAACCCACTGGCGACTTGACCCTCAAGTTCTGGCTGCAGTCTGGTCCAATCGAGAACGTCGCCACACGCGTCACAGTGATGAGTCTCCGTGAGTTCAGAGGGGAGCCAGGCGAGGTCGGGTTCCTCGAGTTCTTCTTCCACAGCGCGTGGGCACTGAGGACCGCAACCATCGTGATGGCCAACCCAAGGTTCACACCGTTCTCGGAAGACTCCGGGTGTTCGAAAGTGGGGAAGAGCTGTAGGAACAGGGCTAGTAAATCCTGCGAAGTGCTTGTCATTGGGAGCAACGGTCCCGACGGAGGTGAAGCCTTGAACTTCCAAACAGGGTCGGATTTTTCTTTCCAGGACCCTTTCTTGGCAGCGGAGGTTCTCAGCCGATAAGAGTTTCTGTGGGGAGTTGGATTTGGTTTTTTGGTGCAGACTATGAAACCTGGTATCTGTTGTGTCCTGTGCCCTTACACGCTGGTTCTGTCAGAGTTTGTGGCATGATGCTGTGTGAGGAGTTGGAGATAATGCTACAAGCACACTAATTAACTCGTACTATTCCGCTTAGCCGTGTAGCCTGTGCTATAAGTTTCGCTATCTATGCTCATTGAAACATTTGGTTGGGGCAACATTTCATTCCATGCAGTTTCTGGTTGTTTATCGTGTGGTAGTCAGAAGTTTGGTGATGCTAATATCAGAGTTCCTTGATGAACTGTGAACACAAACTCCAGACCTTACCAGTTCATTTTTGGGCCTTCTTCACCAGTTATGTACTCATGTGAGAGTTTTTGCATGTTATTGTGTAGTTTCATGTGAGAGGTTTTATCCTGATTCCAACTAGACCCGAATTCTGCGGTCAAGTTGGTTTTGATTTTCGAACATGGAGCCTGCTTATTTATTTTGTTGGTGTGAGAAAAGATGGATTAGTCATGGGTTTGAGCCAAGAACTCATCTTCACTGACATGAAGTTGAGTTGAAAAAACGCATGTTTTTTTAGCTAGGCTATAGGAGAAGTAAGTAATCAAGTTCACACAAGCGTCAGCTGGACAAGCAACAACAGCATGTCAAACAAAGAAAATAAATGGAGCCGGGCTTTGCTTCTCTGTTACCAGGCCGTGCGACCGCACTACGTCACGCGCGCGCGAAGTGCAACAGGATCTTTTTTTTACGGGCTTTCCGTTTTCTATCCGATGTCATGGCCCGATGGATAAAGCTCATTATGCAGAACCAATTCGACTCGGCCTACTCCTCCTGCACGTCCATAAATGAAGACTTCGTGCCTGTCCAGCAAACAAAAGGGATCTACGTACAAAGTACTCAAGGAATTAACGTCTTCCAACTAATTAGCCATACGGCTAGCTCAAATCAACTTCAAGCACAAGATGGGGATCAGCGCCATGCCTCGCATGTACCACATCGAGACCGTGCCCTTCACAGGCCGCGCCCACATCGTGGTCCGCTTCCACCAGGTCGTCCGCTCGCTCACCGAGTTCCGCTTCCTCGGTTTCAAGAAGGAGCACGCCTCCTTGATCCTCCCCCGAAAACCATGAAAGCAGCATCCGCGTCAACCAAATCCTCTCCAAGATTGTTCGCGCCATCGGCTCTATCTTGGCTAGCGAAACCGAGGAACCTATCGGTTGGGCGGCCACGCTCGACTGGGAGGCGATCGTTCTCCAAGACGACGACATCCGGGCAAGGTGTTGGGATGGCGCTGGAAAGATAGTACTTCCTCCGATCCAGAATAAGATTCGGAACTTGTACCTACCATCTGTACTACCCACGTTGAATTCTCACGAATCTTTTATTGGACCGGAGGGAGTAGTTTATACAGGATTGCTTGATCATATAAGCACTGACGAGGAGATTGTGGCTGTTCTTGCGCATGAGGTACTGCCTAGTTTATGCCTAGCTGCTCTTTCTCTCTGCGTTGATTAATCTCTAAGTTCTATAGTTCCACTATATGTACCAACTCGAGCTTGCATTATCTTGCGTGTACCCAGGGCCGGGCCAAGGGGTGTGCGGAGTGTGCCGATGGCACAGGCCCCATTTTTTGGGGGCCCCAGATTTCATGCATACAAATTTTGATCCCTCGACCTCATGAAAATCTTACAGCTAAAGCAAGCCATCAGAGACGGAGCGACTAGTTCTGATACGTTCGTAGGCATCTGTTTTAAATCTGGTAGCTCCTCCAAATTAATTACTAGCATGCATCTTTAGATTTGTCAGACCGAGCGAATAGTTGTGCTGCGTTAGCATACGTTTTAAATCCAGTAGCTCCTCCAAATTACTCCCTCGGTTTCACAATATAAAATATTTTAGTCTTTTTCTACATTTAAGTTTCACAATATAAAATATTTTAGTCTTTTTCTACATTTAAATGTATACACATGTATCTAAACACGTTTTATTGCATATGCCCACTCATTTTACTCCGAATTTATACAATATGTGGAACACCTAAAACATATTATATTATGGAACAGAGAGTAATTACTATCATGCATCTTTTAATTTGTTTAATTACATACATCTTTGACTTTTGTTTATCTTTTATTAACTGTTGTGTGAACAGTTCGAACTGTCGGTCCAACGAGCGAACCGCTAAACCGAGGCACTCGTTGTCTAGCCACCACTCGTGATTTTCTAAATTATACGAAGTGAACGACTTCCAAAGGGTCCGCCTTTGTCTGTAGTGTCCTGCACGATCATCATCTCGCCTCTTCCCCCGACCCTCGCCCAAGAGCAATAATTCGACCAAGTGAGTTTCATAGTCAATAAGCATGTAGGAGAGGAACTTCAATGGCTTGTTGATGTGTATGGCTCCTTCAATTTTTTTCTAGGTAGGGCCCATTTTAGAATTTGGCACAGGATCCCAAATTTTGTCGGCCCGGCCCTGCGTGTACCTATGCATGTGTGTAGGTCGGGCATGTTATTGGAAGGCACTCTTCGGAGATGATTGGAATGTTCGCGAACTGGAAGTAGTTTCCGAACTTCCTTTTGACGCCATTATTTCGAAGGTACATTTTCTCATGGCTACACTCCCATCTGTATGAAATTCTTATGACATGCTTTAGTTTCTTACAATCTTTGGCGCCCATTTTTCACTTAGATTTTTGGTTGTGATGATATGTCTACAAAGTAGTATATATACCGAAAGACATATAATCAATATCATCACGTGGTTCCAGATTATAAAGTTTACATGTACTAGTTACTAGTTAGCGGTGAAAGCTTTGAAATGTTGATCACACGAATAATCATGTGTCCCATATTTATGGACTGATGCGGTAGCTACTGGCTAGCAACATCCCAAATTAGTTGTGCATGGTCATTTACATTCCGTATCAGTGCACCACGATTCTGCATTGATATACAAGAGAATGAACTTCCAACTTAATATTGCACTGCAACATACAAAGCATATTAATGGTGAGCGTGTTAATTGTGCAGGCGTGAGTTTGAAGCAGACTACATCCGAATGATAGTACTCGCGGCTTCTGGTTTCGATCCACACATAGCCCCTCACGCTCTTGAGAAGTTCGGAAAGATAGGGAAAGAATACATATCCAAAAACATATTTTATCCCCTCGTCTGTACTCATCCATCCCCGGATAAAAGATCACGGTTTTTGTTGCGACCAAAGGCCAGGGAGAAAGCGATGGAATTATACAAACAAGTAACTAGCGCAGGCGAAGGATCAAACAAGGCTTAGTTCCCCGATCTTAAGTTGTAGGATTCCAAACTCTATTGTCGCACTTGTGTACACGGGATATACGGTTGCTATGCAACTTGTAATGATGTAATAGAGTACATTTACCCATTCTTCTGTTAATAAAACATCGGTCTACTAGTGGCAATTTTGTTGAGATAGACGAATGTGATATAATTTGTAAGAATGTAATGAAAGGGGTGCATTTACCCATTCTATTTTTTAGAAAATTTGAAGCTTGTGACCTATTAGGACTAACTGGGGTTCACATCGAAGAGGATCGATTTGGGCGGTGCGAGGGCAGAGGAGCACCGACCGTCGAGGGCAATGACGGGGAAGGTGAGCAAATGTTGTTTGTAGAAGAGATGTGAGGAAAGTGGAAGCGGGATGTTGGAAACCGAAACGTCCGATCTCCCACTCAACGTCTTCATCTGACCAATTCGATTATCATTCCTAGCGGGCTAATTCTTGGCATGCTTTAAATATGTGCAACCTAGTTTTCGGTGTGGTCCAGTTAACCAAACACGTCGATTTGCATCCATAGGACCTGTATGGCGTTTGCACGGCAACCACACACGCCCTTAGTTGTCCCGTACGAGATTTTTGGGTTCAGTGAGCATCCTATTATCTCTCGTCCCGCACTCGGAGGAGCCAAAATGCCACCTTCTTGTCAAGTGGATTTTGCTTCCTCCGACTGGAAGCAGTTGCCGTGCCATCGGCGCCACTCCGCCACCTTTCATGCAATCCTTCATCTACATGTTATGCGCTCTTCTATCAGCACTATGTGTGCATTCTATAGTGAGACACTCAAGTACACCTCTTCTTTGGTATGCACATGACATCACGATTTGTGCTATTTTGTTGGCGGTGACGTGGCCAACGTTAAAATATTTGGTTTGGCTCCTCTATCTGTATGCACTCTCCTACCCCAAGTTCAGTGGAGCACCCACAAGAGCTGCAACGCCATGGTTTTCGACGTCGAAGTGGTGCACAAAAATATATATGTTGCAACACCTTGTTGTGCTTGTGCTCACATATATTGATCGTGTGTACTAATCCCCTATATCTCACATGTAAAAACAAATAAAAGTGAAATTTATAGAGGGGCGTTGCGAGCACCCACAAGAGCTGCATGCACTCTCCTACCCCAAGTTCAGTGGAGCACCCACAAGAGCTGCAACGCCATGGTTTTCGACGTCGAAGTGGTGCACAAAAATATACTCCCTCCGTTCCAAATTAGTTGTCTTTCATTTGTACAAAAGTGGATGTATCTAGACATGTTACAAGTATAGATACATCCACTTTTGTACAAATGAAAGACAACTAATTTGGAACGGAGGGAGTATATGTTGCAACACCTTGTTGTGCTTGTGCTCACATATATTGATCGTGTGTACTAATCCCCTATATCTCACATGTAAAAACAAATAAAAGTGAAATTTATAGAGGGGCGTTGCGAGCACCCACAAGAGCTGCATGCATTCTCCTACCCCAAGTTCAGTGGAGCACCCACAAGAGCTGCAACGCCATGGTTTTCGACGTCGAAGTGGTGCACAAAAATATATATGTTGCAACACCTTGTTGTGCTTGTGCTCACATATATTGATCGTGTGTACTAATCCCCTATATCTCACATGTAAAAACAAATAAAAGTGAAATTTATAGAGGGGCGTTGCGAGAATCGAACTCGCGACCTCTCGCACCCAAAGCGAGAATCATACCACTAGACCAAACGCCCAATGTTTGATTACTTTGATTTATAAACAATATAACTTAACATAGAAATCATACCAACTAATTTAACTAGTTGGACTTCAGCAGAGCAGATCGATTTCTTCCAGAACCTTCTTCTCCCCTTCCCTTCCCTCTCCGATCCCATGCCGGCGACGGCGGCGATATCGCCCTCCCCACCGGGGGCCTCCTCCACCACCCGAGGCCCAAACCCCCTCCGCCACCACCTCGCCGCCTCCTTCAACCCCACGCAGCCGTCGGAGCGGCGGCGGCTGACAGGCGCCGTTGCCGTCGCCGCTGGACGCCGCGCCGTCGCCTCCTGCTGCAAGGCCGCCAAGGACCCCTCCTCCTCCGCTATCGACCACGGTAAATTCCGTTACAGGATTAGTTGATGCGAAATTGTCACCATACAGACTGATTCATTTGATCCCAGGCCAATGTATTCTCTGTGTCGACAACTCTGCCTGCAGCATCAGTTTTCTTTTTCATTCTGTACGTGATGCGATGCCACCAGCTAGCGATACATAGGAACATGCCATGATCCCTGATCTGCAACCAGCTTAGCTCACAGCTCCACGCTTGCGCTGTCTTTTGTTCATCTTGCCTCGTTTCACAACCGTCATATCAGCACCACTGGAAGTCTGGAATCACACGCATACATTTCTGAAACCGTGATACCACACCTGTTTTTCCTCCATCAGAACATATAACTTCTGTGCAAGCCCTCAGATTTTGATTTATGTCGCCGCTGTGGGGATCACGGTAATGCTTCGCTGCTTCCTGTTTCTATGCAAAAGGCCTCGGATTTTGTGTTATGTACCCCTGGTGCATTTCACTGCATTTTTGTCTAAGCAATGTCTCAGCTCTGGAGTTATACTGCAGCTGGAGTAGCATTTTTTTCGATAAAGGGATTTTATTACTTAAGAATATTAAGCATTACACTCGGCCTCTGCATAGCTGGAGTAGCATATAGCAACACGCAGGCTCATCTTCCTGTTCTCTAGTTGTAGTTTTGGGGTGAACTAGTTGTAAGTTTCGCAGTGTATAATGATCTGCTTGAGTGTGCCATGACGCATACTTATTAATCCTTTCGCGTCCTATCATCAGGTCCCAGCTTTGGAGTTCCGTTCCAACTGAAGTATTGTAGTAGTCTCTGTCCCCCCACAGTCCCACTCTAGTGTCAAACTGAACTAGTAGTAGCAGTAATGTTTGAGAAGATTAAAAACGGTATAAGTGTTCATTGCCACACACTAGTTAGTTCTAGCTAGTGCAACTGAAAGCTGCAGGCCTTTGCTTCTCTTTGCTCCCAGCCCATAGACTGTCTGACAACCATTATTCTCGGTCACACATGCATGATCAATTCCAGCAACACACACGCAGCTATGTACCTGCATTGATTGCTTGCCCTGCTTGTCGGGTTCATATATACATCTCGCCTTTATGTGTATGTGTATGTGTTTGCACTTGCAGTGGGCGATGTAGGGCAAGAAACATGGGACGCAACGGTCCTCAGTTGCGATACAGCGGTGCTGGTAGAGTTCTGGGCACCGTGGTGCGGCCCCTGCCGCCTGATGCACCCCATCGTTGCAGACCTGGCCAAGGCCTACACTGGCAGACTGAGGTGTCTGAGGGTGAACACAGACCAGAACCAGGAGGTGGCGACGAGGTACAGCATCAGGAGCATCCCCACCATCCTAATCTTCAAGGATGGCGAGAGGAAAGAGACAGTCATTGGCGCCATCGCAGACACCGCATTGGCTGCCACTGTCGACAGGTTCTTGTAATTGCCATAGCATGCTGTAACACATACATATCGAAATGAGTGAAAAAGGCTTTTTACATGATTAAACCAGTTTGCATAAAAGATTAATATGCTATTGTTGCTTTTGACTTTCATGAAGCATACAAGAGAATGATCATTTAATACCATATCGTTTCTATTGACGGTCATTGCTTCCTTATTTTCCCTATTACAGTAAAGTGAGCAATTATATTCTTCTCCTCTATGCAAAACGCTGTCATATGAAAGTTTTGAATCTTTAATATTTTTTCATGTAAGCATTTGTTTCTAAGGATTTCTTGCACTGCATTTTGGTAGGAAGTTGTCCATTTACTCCAACCTCCTAGAAAGGCTTGTTTGTTCTGCGGTGCAACAAAACACATTTCCTTCTTGCATCATTGTTCAAACTGATTTGGCCGCCTAGGGTTCTTACGATTAATAGTGTAATTGCCTAACTGTAGTTTGTTAGTCTTCATGCCAGAAAATCGAACTGCACCAATCCTGAAAATGTTTCAGATGATCAAACGGAGTGGAACATAGGAGCTGCCGGACAATGGTCCCGTACAACATTTCTCTACAAATTACACATATGCACGAGTAGTCTAAGCTGAAGGTTCAGGAGTCTGACTGTAAGCGAAAAGTATCAGCTAAACTGTAGACTATACCTGACAATAAAGAGAAAGTCCACTCAAAATGGTTTTAATTGATGTTCTAGAAATTAGGAGGCACAATGACTTTAAGAAAAATAAAATGTATGTAGTTTCTGCAGAAGTAGACAACTAAACTTGTCCATCTTTGCTTGCTTTAGAAGGACATGAGACTGAGTAAACATGTGAGCATGTGTTGCCCGTACTCCCGATCTGCATGTTCATAGCAAGGTAGAGTTGGTTGGTGAATGTCTGGTAAAGGTTATGATTGTCCTCTTGAAAAGTTTGAGAGAGGAATGCTTCCCAGTATCATATATCTAGCTCTCTCGATATATAGTATATATTCATCATAGCTACATCATTTCGCTTAAGTAGTTTATTTGGTTATGCAAGAATTTTTTGCAGCCCATATGGATGAAGTGTACGGTGCTTGTGTAAAAATAGAATTGGGAGTCATTGGGAAGCACAGTGCTTCGAAAAGCTGAAGCCCCGTTTGATTAGACGTTGTTCTTCTTATGACTCAGCCATCTGATATTGCAGACATTCTTGGTGTAAGAAGCTCACTGCGAGTCTTATGTGGGTCGCATGTACAAATTCCCTCAAAATTTAGCACATAGAGCACTTTGTCAGTCCTATTCTGTGGCAAAGGTGCTCCCAGGGGCAGCTACAGCAGGGAGATTTGTGGACACCCGCATTGAAAAAAAAGAGTGGACAACATAATGACACCCGAATTGAAAAATAGAGTGGACACGAGATTTGTGTGTAATAAACTTATGAAATTCCAAGTCCAAATATGATCTACACGTGGAGAAGAAAAAAAAGATAAATATGTAAACTGTTTCACAAATGAAAAAATTGGGACACTATTTATATCGAGATTTCTCTCTTCGATCTCGAGTTGAAAAGAGTTAGTACTGAATAGAGTTCCTTCTTGCAAATTTATTTCATTACGACGGGACAAGTCAAGGGTTTTGACTTTTGATGGACGGGCAGTTGGATTCGGTCGGACGGAAGGACGCCATTGTTGTTTCGCTTGGAGGCTTGGAATTGACCAAGACTTTTGACTACTTCCCACATGTTAAGAAATTCCAATCCAAACAATAATGGCTTGGAATGTACAAATATGCTATACAAATATGCTATACCTGATCATACATACTTACTGAATAGCTAAACTGGTGTCAACAAGTAGTCCGGCTGGCATTACTTTGGATGGGGCCCGAACAGCACCGCCAGAGCTAAACCTGATCGTATCCCGATCCGATTCGTCGTAATTTTGAAGCTTACGCCCTGGATCGCGGAAACCAAACTAAACATGCAAACATTTGGATCCCTTATCGAGTCCGACTCCAACACGAGTACACGATCGACCTTCCTCTCCTTTCTTCTTTGCATAACCTACGTACAGGCAAAAGGCAGATCGATCTCTCTACACGAGCAATCCATGGCGCCATCAAAGAAACTCCGACGAGAAAAGACATGCTCGTCTGAGACTCCGCTGCTGGCAGATCTCCTCCACGAAATCGCCGCGCGCTTGGACCTCCGCACCATCGTCCGTTGTGCCGCCACCTGCCAACTCCTCCGGCGTGAGCTCCTCAGCCCAACTTTCATCCGCCTCGTTAGCAAAGCGTCTCCGTGTATCCTCGCCTATCTGTGCACCGGCGCGGATAAACCCCTCACCCTGTTTCACGCGACTGCCCCCGTCGTCTCGTCCTTATGTCACAACCAGCTCTCGCCCTTCTTGTCGTGGAAGAGTGCAAGGACCGTCCCTCGCAAATACAAACCCGTATTGTCTCATCGTGGCCTCCTCATTCTCCGCCGACGACTAAACATTAAAAGACGACCCAAGTCCGACCGCCGGTGCTTCCGCCTATGCGTGTACGACCTTACGACCGGCGCCCAGACATTCTTCTCCAACCCGCCTGACAACAACATATACCCGTACGGTGACCACAAGCATGTCCTTCTCACTGCTGCTGATTGTTAGACAAAATAATGTATTGTGTTACGTATCCGTATAGGGTATAGAGTAGTACTCTACCCCTATATGGACTCCTTGTATAATGCCACCACGAGGGCTCTTCCCGTGTATTTAACACGTACCCGATCCCCTCAACAGGGGTATCGTTCACCCTAACACCAATATGGTATCAAGAGCCTCTCCTCGTCCCTTCTAGCCGCCGCCGCTGTGGTTCTCTTCCGCCGCCGCCGGCTCCAGATCCCTACGACCTTCAAGATCGATTGATCCGCTAAAACAACACAACCTCCAGAACCCACCCTTCCCTCCCAACAGGACCTGATGGCGTCTTCCTCGACTCCGTCCGCCTCGGCCACCATCGGTGCGCCGCCGGCCAACAAGCTCACCCGAGAGAATTATCTCTCCTGGAAGGCGTAGGTGCTACCCTCCCTTCGCGGTGCTCGGGTCATGGGACTCCTTGAGGGTTCCGATCTCCCACCGCCTGAGCTCTTGGAGGTAGAAGATGAGAACCAGAAAAGATCTCCTCTCCGAACCCGGCCTTCGACGCCTGGGTCATCAAGGACCAACAAGTTATGAGCTTCCTCGTCAACTCCCTCTCTGAAGATGTCCTCCCTCACACCTACGGGCTTGAGCACGCGTCCGAGGTCTGGAGTGCCATCACCGACCTTTTCTCTACTCAATCCAAGGCCAGGGTCTCCAATCTACGTGGATCCCTCATCAACAACAAAAAGCTTGACAAATATGCACAAAGGTATATCACAGAGATGAAGGGTTTTGCCTCCGAGCTCGCTGCGGCGGGTAAGAAGGTAGATGATGATGAGCTTAGGGATTATATTCTCAATGGCCTTGACGTTACTTTCAATCCCATAGTTGCCTCTATCAATGCAAATCTCTCTACTACCCTAAACGACATGTGTTCTCAGTTGTTATCTTATGAGTACCGTGAAAATATGCTCATCGCTACCGGTCAAGGCACTGGCACTTTTACCTCCTCTGTCAATGCAGCACCTATGCGTCCAAACCAATCCTATGTGCCTCGTCCACCTCAGCCACCTATACTGCCACTACCCTATCAGCACCCACCGCCCCAAACATACACACCGATACCTCCACAACCCTATTACCCACCACCTATGCCCCTATATCAGCCGCAGCCGTCACCACCACACCCGTATCAGCCACCACCACCACAGCAGTATCAACAGCCACGGCCTACACAGTACTACAATCAGCCGCGCCCAAACCAACAGCAGTACCGTGGCAAGCAGGATCAGGGCCGTCGCCAAAAGGGGGGGCGTGGCAACAAACGTGGTCGTGTTGCCACACCTTGGCAGGATGGTGTCACCTGTCAGATCTGCAAGAAAGAGGGTCATGTTGCTGGTGATTGTTGGTGGAGATATGGTGATGATGATGATGATGATGACACTCCTCCAACCAACAACAAAGGTGCCTATGGTGTAGACACTAATTGGTATGTGGATACAGGAGCCACAAACCATGTCACGGGCCAGCTCAACAAGCTCCAAGTTCATGACAACTACCAAGGGCATGATCAAGTTCACAATGCTAGTGGACAAGGTATGGATATTGCAAATATTGGTCATTCTGTTTTGCACACCCCACATAGCTCTATACATTTTCGTGATATTCTGCATGTCCCTAGTTCATCCATGAATTTACTTTCTGCTCACAAAATTGCCCTTGACAACAATGCTTTTATTGAAATTCATCCGTTCTTTTTCTTAATTAAGGATCAGGAAACGCAGCAAATCATGTTTAAAGGTCCATGTCATGGTGGTCTCTACCCCTCGTTCCTGTGTCAACGGGGTCCTCCAAGCATGCACTCGTCACCATCAAGCCTACCTCCTCCACGTGGCATCGTCGTCTAGGGCATCCATCATCTTTTATTGTTTAGCAGATTCTTAGGAAGAACAATCTTTCATATACTACAGAAATAAATTCTTATATATGTGATCCATGTCAACAGGCCAAGAGTCATCAGTTACCCTACCCCATTTCCACTAGTGTGTCTACTGTTCCATTGGAACAAGTATTTTCTGATGTATGGGGTCCAGCTCCTCTTTCTGCGAGCAAACATTCATATTATGTAAGCTTCATCGATGATTTTAGTAAATTTACTTCGATCTATTTACTTAAGAAACGTTCTGATGTGTATCAAGTGTTTCTTAATTTCCAACAATTTGTTGAGCGCAAGTTTAATAGGAAGATTGTTACTATGCAAACCGATTGGGGTGGTGAATATGAAAAACTCAACGGTTTCTTCCAAAAGGTTGGCATAACTCATCATGTCTCATGTCCTCATGCTCATCAACAAAATGGCTCGGCCGAGCACAAACATCGTCATATTGTTGAAGTAGGTTTTGCCTTGCTTGCTAATGCCTCCATGCCCTTGAAATTTTGGGATGATGCGTTTCTTACAGCCACCTTTCTAATAAACTTGCTTCCCTCAAAGGTTTTAAACTTTGAGACTCCAACACAGAAACTCCTACATATCACTCCAAACTATGAGTCTCTTCGTGTTTTTGGATGTGCATGCTGGCCAAACCTCCGCCCCTACAACAAACAAAAACTTTCTTTTCGTTCCAAACGATGTGTGTTTCTTGGCTATAGTCCTCTTCATAAAGGTGTTAAATGCCTTGATGTCACGACTGGTCATGTTTACGTTTCACGTGATGTAGTGTTTGATGAGAATATTTTCCCTTTTGCAGCACTTCATCCAAATGCCGGTCATCATCTCCGTGAAGAAATTCTTTTGCTTCCTACTGACATTCTACCTTCTGAACCACAAGATAGGGGTGTGCACACTAATGATCATTATTTGCAAATAGTTCCTGTTGTTACTCCTCCACAGGAACCAGCCCGGCCATCTACACCACCTTGCAGTTCAAACTCAGGTCAAAATTCGGAAGAAAATGATGAAACCAGTACTTCAAATGATGCTGCCAGTCAAGAAACCACAACAGGACAAAACGGGAGCAATCCCCATGCAGATTTTCCGGCAGCATCTGCCTCGGATCACTCGCCGTCAGCCTCTGCTGCCGACACACCTGGGCATGCATCCGAGCCCCGGTCCCATGATGCCATGTCGCATGCATCCGAGCCCCGGTCCCCTGACGCCATGTTGCATGCCAGCGAAGCCGATTCCTCTACGTCGCTGTCTCGCACGGTAATGACTCCTGCTACGGCCACGCCATCGTTGCCATCTGGTGATTCCCCAGGCGCCCGCTCCGGTGCCGACAGCGCCTCGTCCGGTGATTCGCTCGCTGTGGATTCCGCGGCGGCTTCTGCGCAAAGTGCTGGATCGTCTGTGCCAGCCCCTCCTGCAGACACATCTGCTGCTGAACCACGCACTCGTCTACAAAAAGGTATTCGTCAACCAAAAATTAAAACTGATGGCACAATTCGATGGTGTTTGTTAACATCTACAGGAGAACCAGCAAATCTGCATGAGGCTCTCACAGATGATCGTTGGAAGCATGCTATGCAAGATGAATATGATGCACTTCTTCAAAACAAGACCTGGCACCTTGTACCGCCAAGCTCCAACAAAAATGTTATTGATTGCAAATGGGTATATCGTATAAAGAAACATGCTGATGGTACCATTGACAGGTATAAAGCTCGATTAGTTGCAAAAGGTTTCAAACAACGGTATGGTATTGACTATGAAGATACTTTTAGTCCCGTTGTCAAAGCCGCCACAATTCGCCTTGTTCTATCCATATCAGTCTCTAAAGGTTGGAGTCTAAGGCAGCTAGATGTCAAGAACGCGTTTCTTCATGGTGTTCTGGAAGAGGAGGTTTACATGAGACAGCCCCCAGGTTTTGAGTCTTCCGCTACTCCGAATTATATTTGCAAACTTGACAAAGCTATATATGGTTTGAAACAGGCTCCTCGAGCATGGTACTCTCGTCTCAGCACTAAGTTACACTCTCTTGGTTTTACTCCTTCCAAGGCTGATACATCATTGTTTCTGTTTGACAAAGAAGGTATCACTATGTTTCTTCTTATCTATGTTGATGACATTATTGTGACAAGTTCTTCAGACACAGCCATCTCAGCTCTTCTTCATCATTTGCGTGCTGATTTTGCTCTCAAAGATCTTGGTGATCTCCATTATTTTCTGGGTCTTGAGGTTCACCACACGACAAATGGGCTGCTCTTGAATCAAGAGAAATATGCTATGGACTTACTTCAGCGTGTAGGCATGCGTGATTGCACATCCTGTCCGACGCCATTGTCTACTTCTGAGAATATTTCCCTTAATGTTGGATCACCACTTAGCACTGAGGACAGTTCTCGTTACAGAAGTATTGTCGGTGCTCTTCAATATTTGACATTGACACGTCCTGACTTGTCTTTTTCAGTCAACAAGGTATGTCAGTATCTTCATGCACCTACAACAGCTCATTGGACTGCCATAAAAAGGATATTACGCTATATTCAGGGTACTCATACAGTTGGACTTACATTCCAGAAGTCCTCCTCTACATTGCTTAGTGCATTTTCTGATGCTGACTGGGCAGGTGATTTAGATGACAGACGTTTCACAGATGGTTTTGCTATATTTTTTGGTCCTAATCTGCTTTCTTGGAGTGCCCGAAAACAACCTACAGTGTCCTGTTCCAGTACTGAGGCTGAGTACAAGGCTATAGCTAATGCAACTGCTGAATTAATTTGGGTTGAGTCTCTCATCCGAGAGCTTGGAGTGCCTTTAAAGGAGAAGCCATGCTTGTGGTGTGACAATCTTGGTGCTACGTATCTCTCCGCTAATCCAGTTTTTCATGCTCGTACTAAACATATTGAGATAGATTTCTTTTTTGTTCGAGAAAGAGTTGCGAGCAAACAACTTGATGTCCGGTTCATTTCCAGCAAGGATCAAATTGCAGATGGTTTTACCAAGACACTATGTCCCAAGAAATTGCAGGAGTTCAGGCGTAATCTCAACCTTTCCAAGGTTTAGATTAAGGGGGGGTGTTAGACAAAATAATGTATTGTGTTACGTATCCGTATAGGGTATAGAGTAGTACTCTACCCCTATACGGACTCCTTGTACAATGCCACCACGGGGGCTCTTCCCGTGTATTTAACACGTACCCGATCCCCTCAACAGGGGTATCGTTCACCCTAACACCAATACTGATGGCATCGACTCCTCCTTTCTGTTGCTCATCTTTGATCTCTGCGGATCTAACATCAGAGTACAAACTGGATCATCATGTGGTACATGGGGTCCAGTCATGTATGGGAGCAACCAGAACTTACCTTGGTGGTCGCTGAAAACGCGCGGGAACCCCGCTATCCTCCATGGTGGCGTCATCCACTGGCTAGCGTGTATGGACAAGCAAATCCTAAGCTATGATTTCCGCACAGGAAAGACAGGCTCGGTGAAGCTCCCGCCCACCAAATGTGACGTTAACCATGAGCTTAAGTGCTTAACCAACTCTATTTGGCGACGTCATCGGATGGAAAACTACTAAGACTTCTCGCAATTAAGGGGTTCATGATGTTTGTATGGCTACAACTCCCAGACTCAGCAGCGGATTGCAGTAGTTGGTCGCTAGAGACCGTGATTGACATGGAAGAGAACATGCGGTCGCTGGACCCTAATATCACTGGCGGTCCAAATGAACGTATTGAGTTCGAGGGCTCTGGGAAGAGGACAGGCGACGTGGTGCTTCTAAAGGTGGTACGTAGGAGAGTACGTCAGTATAAGCTTATCCTCTTTGACTTGGACACGACGACGATACATAAGCAGAAGCAGGGATTATCATATTTGGAGATCGACCTACCGTCTCTTTTACAAAGTATGAAAATATTTTCCTAGCCAAGTAAAAATTGTATAGGACACAAATGAGTTTTAACACCTTAGATGGTGCATGTTTATGTGGTATTAGCACTAATCTTTTTTAAATCATTTCATGACTCTATAATTTTCTGTAATATCTATGAAGGCATTAATTGTGCACACTTCATGCAATTGGTGTGTCCGAGGCAATCTGTAAGGAAATTGTATCCGATTTCTTTCAACAGTATTATTTGGAAAACGATAGCCAGTATAGAATTGTCCGTATGTTGGCTTTGTGTGTGTTGGAATTGATCATGCATGAGTTTGGAAACGTTGACTGATACATAGACGGACGGACGATTGGGAGCAAAGATAGGCCTACAACTTTCTGTTGCACTAGCTAGGAGTAATTACTACAACGTGCCAATGAACATTATTAACCAGTTCATAATGCTAGCTCTAGAAAAAATCCTACCAGGTCAGTGTGATACTAGAAGAAGAGGGACAGACGGGGGAGCTTTAAATTGTTACTACGACATAACTACTACGTACTATACTCCAGTTTCAACATCTAAATCTAGATTTAAGACCTTAATTGTGCAGATAAAATGCAGTGAAAATATACTACTGACCCGATCGATGAGCTAATGCAGATAGTATGCGGTAGCGGTTAACCGTTTGATTATTCGTAGCGTAAAAAGAAGAAGCTCATCATCATGTGAAAAACTGGTTTGTTGTGACACTGCGAGAGGATGTATATATGAAACAATATATGGGAGAGGATGTATATATGAAACAAATATGCTACCGTAGTAGATGCTGGTCCACAATTAAGGTTAACAAATTTAATTAAAACATCGGGCGTTTGGTCTAGTGGTATGATTCTCGCTTTGGGTGCGAGAGGTCGCGAGTTCGATTCTCGCAACGGCCCCTCTAATAATTTATTTAACTTGTTTTTACATGAGAGGTATAGGGGGATTAGTGCACATAAACAAAGAGATAAGCAAACACAACAAGGGAGGGGGTTGTTACACACAACACAATGCCTACGACAAATACAACAAAACTTGATTCCTTTTCTGAATGTACAAAAAATTGGAAAGAAAGATCCGACAATAAGCAGTAGAAGAATAACCCGCAGAAAACGTTTAATCGCCTCTAGAGATTGGAGCTAGGATCTAGAGTTCTCACATGATCCCGAGGCACTTTAAAATGATGTCGTTATGCCTGTGGTTCAATGATTCACCTATGTTTGTGTCGGCATGCCTACATGATCAATTGCATAGAAGAGTGAGGATGTGCTAGTCATGGTGGTAGCTACAACACCATTGCGTTATATGACGATAGGGCCGTCTTTGGCCCAGTGCAAGAGGTGCGACGGCCTACGACCCACACAAAATAGGAGGCATATTAGATATACATACATTATATATATTACAGAGTATAGTGGAAATAAAAAAGGCTCGGGCGTGACTCAGCCACCAGGGCCTGCCAGTCACGCACGGAAGCACCGCACGGGCACGGCTGCCCTTTCGTTTCCCCAATCCTCTCGATAAAAATGCGAGCAATACAATTAGGGATATTAAAAGTGTGCCATCTAGGAGGCTAACCACACCACTCTCACGTTCTGGGCAACTTCAGCCATCAAATCTCCATCTAGGCTCATTTCTGGCTGTTGGATTGGGTTTAAATCACGCAGTGGGCCCCTAAGGGACGCTGCTCTGGGCATCAATTCAACTTATTATGAACCCTTACCTAGCCTATGTTTCACAACTACAACAAGAACTCTTTTACAAGGTACATAAATTAAAGTAGGCCTAAAACCAAATGTTCCAGCTCGGAATTTAAGTCACAGTTGATCAATGCTATCCAGCCATGCAAATGAACAACATTATCATCACCAAACAACTGACCATGGCCCCGTACAACATTTCTTTAAAAATTAGTCATATGCACGAATAGTCCTGGCCGAAGGTTCAGGAGTCTGAATGTATGCGAAAAGTATCAGCTAAACTGTATACCATATACCTGACAATAAAGAGAGTATCAAAATGGTTAATTGATGCGCTGGAAATCGGAGGCACCATGACTTTAGGAAAATAAAATGCTTGTACTTTTTGCAGAAGAATATAAATAAACTTGTCCATCTTAGCTTGCTTTAGAAAGACATGACTGAGTAAACATGTGTTGTCCTTACTCCCGATCTGCATGTTCATAGCAAGGTAGAGTTGGTTGGTGAATGGCTAGTAAAGGTTATGATTGTCCTCTTGAAATTTTTGAGAGAGGAATTCTATGATACACGAGCTCTCACTATATATATATAGTACATATTCATCATGTGTACATCATTTGAAATGTTAAGCTTAAGTAGTTTACTTGGTTATGCAAGAATTGTTTTGCAGCCGCATGGCTCTAGTGTACGTACGGTGCCTCTCTTAGAATTGGGATTCATTGGGAAGCACGGTGTTTCGAAAAGCTAAAACATCGTTTGATTAGACGATGATTTTCTTATGAATCAGCCAACTGATATTACAACCCGTCTTGCTGTGGGAAGCCGATGGCGGCTGTTTTGTGGGTTGTAAACACAAATTCCCTCAAAGTTTAGCACACAGAGCACTGGGCACATGTGCGGTACTAGTCAGCTGTAGCAGGGTGTGCAGTTTGTCGCGACTACTAGTCGGTTTTAGTTTTTCTTTTGCACATCGGATATTGGCTCGTCGTTGTATCTAGTTATCTTACGTTGACTAGCAAGATGCCCGTGCGTTGCAACGGATATAAAATAAAACAATATAGGCTATGTATCGTGGAATATATCATGTGTCCTTTCAATTTTTGTTTTCAACCATTTGAATTTTTTTGAACCATTTGAAATATATAGCTAAGTGCCTGTAGTTTGCAACGGAATAGTAGACAATTTTTAAAACAAAATAATAACTCCAAACCACACGGCGGAACAAGGAAAGGGGTTAATGGGAGTTTGTCTGTGCGACATAGTGTTGTTTCATGGGATGTTGCACATGCTTGGTTTGAGCCGAACATAGCCTACCAGTGTAACTTGTGGTTGTTTGGATGGTAGCGAACGAAACTTCCATTTGTTTTTGCAAAATAGACCTTTGCAAAAAAGTGTGACTTGATAATTAGTCATTAGAGTTTTTAAATACGTCGATCATCTAAAATTGAGACAATTTCTAAATTGAAACTAAGACGCAATTTTCTCAAAGGAAAAAAAATAGGACAACACTCATGTGAAAAGAGCTCACCACCGGGATCTCAAATTAAGCGTGCAGAGCTGCATGCCATTGGTAATTGCGAGGCAAGTTTTAAAGAAGCCGGACTACCGTGGACTCTTCATCATTTTTTCATGTGGGACTGTGCAGTAGCAAAATAATATTGTCTTTATAATTCCTTGATTGGGCTTTCCTTCAGCGATTTACAGCACCCTTTTTTCTAGATCGGAATTGGCCGGTGCATGTATTTGTCTGGGCCGGATCCAGGTACATGGGCCACAGGTGACGAGCTAGCTCAACCCTGACGTGGTTTTGTCTTGCGATCGGTCTCGTTGAACGTTCCGTTTCGTTATTTTTTTGACTGGGCCGTGCGGGAGTAGGAGGCAAGACGTACGAAGAACGACGTACGACCGCCACGGTTATCTGTATTATATAGTAGAGATAACATAATGAGAAACCAATTTTAGAAAAATAGGGTGGACACGAAGATTTGCGTATGAATTACTAAATTTAAATCCACATATGATCTATACATAGCGAATCAAAAAGATAAATGGAGTAATTTTCATATACGTGTTAGAATGCACTTTTGGAGGGGTGGCAAACTGCCAATCTGCTCATGACTGATTCGTGGCCCGCGAGCAAGCTGTGTTGGAATTGGGCCCTCGACGCCGTCGACCTCCGACGCCGTCGACCTCCGACGCTGTCGACCGCATAATCCGCCTCCCCCACGAGCTCCGGCGCCACATAGTCTCCCTTCTCCCCGTCAAGGACGCCGCGCTCTCCTCGCACTGGCGCACGGTCTGGCTCTGCACGACCCTCGTCCTCATCGACGTCCACATCCTCCCCAAAGCCCAGGGCTTACGCCCCACGCTCTACGATGGAGGACATCGCTGTGGCGAAGGCTCCACGCCTCGAGCGGTTCGTCCTGTATTCACCATTGCCCAAACCTGGTGGCTTGTGCACCAGAATTAGGATTGGCGACGCCCCCAAGCTGCACTCTTTTGGATACTTGGTGCCAGGCCAGGTCCTAGAGATACGAGACACCATCATCATAACAAATATGTCCAGCTGATTGAGGTCAATGACTAAATTGTGTGATCTTGCTTCTTGAATTGGGCGAATTCCAGCCAGGGATAATGCCGAGCACAGGAAGCATGCTCACAAGCGTGCAGGTCCTGAGTCTGAATGTGCGTTTCGGAGTTCGCAATGATGTCAAGATGGTGCTACCTTCCTCAGATGCTTTCCCAACTTAAGGAGACTGCACATCATGGTATTTGTTGTCACCAATTCATGTTCAGCTAACATTTATACAGATTTGTGCATGCTGTTGGTTAATTATACATAGTACTTCTGATTAATGCATCGAATTACTTCATCTCAGTTATTATGACAGCTCTATATATGGTCTTTTGGTTAATTATACACAGTGGTTTCCGAGCTTCCTTTTGACGACATTCTTTTGTTTCTTATTATGAAAGGTTTCATGCTCATTTGTTCGGAGATTATAGTGCTTGCAGTTTCTGAGTTTTTTTAGAGATTTGTATAGTCTTCTGTTGTGAAATATGAGTCATGTGTGCAGTTATGCATGCTAGGCTAACTAATTAGCAAGGGATGACAACACCGGTAATATGAATAGGCATACTTGACCAACTATCATAGCTAAAAGGCCAAGCACGGTCATGTATTCTCAGCCATCAGGTGTGTCTACACACAGACTAGAGTACGCAATAAGAATTACCGGGTTACCTGTTCATCTGTTTGTGTTCTGACATTTGTTATGGAAATTTTGTTGTGCCGCAGTTTACTGTTATAGCATTATCTTTATTTCTACTGCTTCATTTCCAACATAATTTGAGGCTTCCTTCCTTCACACATGACCTGATCTCACCTTCTCAGATGCTTTCCCAGAACGTTGACAGTTTGAATCAATTTTTGCAGAGTAAAAAATGCGATAAACCCACTGGTGACCTCACAGCCAAGTTCTGGGAGCAGTCAGGCCCCATCGAAAATGCCGCATCACGCATCAAGGTGGTGAGTCTCCGCGAGTTCAGAGGTGCGCCAAGCGAGGTCGGCTTCCTCGAGTACATCTTCCAGAATGCGCTGGCGCTGACGACCGCAATTGTTGCGATGGCCAATCCGAGCCATATGTCGTTCTCGAAAGCCGAGGCCTTATACAAACTGAGGAAGTGCTGCAAGGGAATGGCGAGCAAATCCTGCAGTACGCTAATTCTTGGGAGTAACGGACCGGAAGGAGGTGAGTTCTGGACCTTTCAAAAGGTTGCAGATTTCTCCTTCTACGATCCCTTTTGAATCGCGGAGGTTGTCCCAGCTTAGCTCCTGCGGAGAAGTGCGGTAATTTTCTTGTTTGGAGAAGTATGAAGTATGGGATTTTGTTGCTAGTAGCTAGCCGCGCCTTTAGGCTGGCCTGTCAAATTGTGGCTTGATGGCTTGATGCCTGTGGTGGAAGTTGGAGATAACTTCAGCAACTAGTTCACCGGTATTTTGCTTGCTCTGTAGCAAGGCTGTGTATCAGCTTCTTCATTTCTTACTCCAACTAGGCTAGCTCCTTAAGAAATTTCATCTTGTTTTCTGGGATCACTCTGTGGTCAGCTATTTGGTGACGATGATATCCTTCATCCGCTTGATAACTAGCACTAGTAGAACAAATTGGTGAATGCGTATGAGCTGTTTGACGGAATGTGTCCATATATACACTAATATCGTTCATCCTAATTCAAACCTTGCACTTGGTACGAGACAGCAAGCCAAGTTGGCATATGTTGTATATGATGCCAGCATCTGCTCTCTTCTCAATCAACCACGGGAGAGAAGTTTATTTGTGTAATCAACGTTTCAAAACTTTGACCGCTAACTGGCACATGTAAAGCGTTGACCAAAAAATAGTACAAAATCCGTCAACTCAAAAAAGAAGAGGAAATCCTTAAAGCCCGACATGGTCTTATTTTATTTTTATGATGTTGCTTGTTCAGAGATTGACGATTAGTGTGAACTTGAATAGTTTCCTCTCCTCTAGTTTTTTTCGATAAATTCCTCTCCTTTAGCAAGAAAAATAAGATGCATTATTTTCTACTCAACTTCACGCCAGTGAAGATGAGTTTTGGCTCAAACCCATGACCATTCCATCTTTTATCACACCAAAACAAAATACACCATCACATCCTCGCTACATCAGCGGGGCACCAATCTCAGACACACCTCGTCTTCCAATCGAACGCCGACCTGCAAACAAGCACCGCTCCTTTTTTTAGATAAAGAGTGTATATTAATATCGCAGAGATATGAATTACACCCAGCCTCTGCAACAACGCAATAACCAAAGCTATTACGGATGCACACAGCCGAAATACAATAAGAAGAAGAAATAAAAAGAAAAATCCCGCTACAGAGTTACAGTCCGTGCAGCATCCGCACAACCACCACCAAAACAACACCTGATGTCCAATTCTTCAAAAGCAACGTCTTCAAGACGAACAGTGCCAGGCACAACCAATTAAGATCAGACCTTGGGTTTTCACCCTGAAGATAGTCCTCGCTCTCAAAACAATGACCTTAGCAAGACCACTGTCAGGCACAACCAATATTAAGGTCAGACCTTGGATTTTCATCCTAAAAGGTAGAACTTTGGACTTTAACGTATGTTGTCGCCCCCACTTACATGCCGATGCTCCAAGTCATGAAACACCAAGCCAATTCCTCATCAGCACAAGGAATCAAACCACCATTGCCAGCCCTCAGATCTCGCCTTCCATGTCATTCTCCGCCAGCACCATGGAACAAGAAAGCGTGCTCCGTGATATTAACAGTCAGCAGAGCTTCGGAGTGCTCCCTCTGAAACCAAACGGTCAGAGAAAAAACACGGGTAAGCACGATCGAATACCATCCGATCCAGCAATCTCCAGGCATGAGTCGCCCAGTGGAGTTCGCCGGCGGAGCTTTCCGAAACACGATTGTCCAGCCAGTTCAATGGGGATAGGCATCCGACAAATTGCAACCTTGATGCGAGAAGAACCCTAGAACCAGCTCCTTTATTCAATTTGAGCACCCGAAAACAGGGGCTGAACGGAGGAGATCCAGCCCACCGCCGTCTTGCCGGCCGTCGGCACAACCTCGGTGCCCAGCAGCCGGAAACACTAGGCACCCCGCGCTAGCCTGCTGCCGAGGGGCGAAAGAGGCTTTCCCGAGGCCATCAGGCCCAAACTAGCCATCGCTCGCCGCCGCGTCTGCAGGGGGCGGCGCCGTCGCGAGGTAGTAGGGCCTCCTCGGTTGCCGTCGGCTGCGCCTTCACGGGGATCCAGCGACACCTCGCCGCCATCTCACGGCCGAGCCACGCGCCGCCGCCGCCGTCGAAAATATGCCCTACAACCGCGCGCGGAGGAAGCCCCGCCACCGCCGTCACCAGCCCGGGCTCTGGCCGACGAGACCTCTGGCGGCGGCGGGGAGGGAGGGGACGGGAAGGAGGGCCGAGGGGCAGCGGCGCTGGTCGCCCCCGAGTCGCCTAGGTTAGGCGACGCGAGGGCCTGGATCCAGATCGGGAAGGAGTACGTAGAGAGTTCATAAGTCCAACACCGCTCCTCTAGCAACACTTTAGGCCAGAGGATCCAGCCTGACAGCAGCACACAAATAAATAAGCAACCATTGACCCCTCTAAACTAGTAAAAACTAAGCAGGCACTTAAGCAAAGAATTCGGGTCTAGTTGGAATTCAGATAAAAGTTCTCACATAAGACTTCACAATAACATGCAAACGCTCTCACATGACCACACAAATGGAGAAGGCATAACAAAAGAATGATAAGGTATGTAGTCTGTGTTCACAGTTAATGAATGATGTCTAGCCATGCAGATAAACGATATTAACATCACTAAACTGCTGACAATGACATGATAAACAACCAGAAACTGCATGGACTGAGTGTTGCCGCAACCAAATGTTTTAATGAGCATAGATCACGAA
The DNA here is from genome assembly GCA_947311845.1 of Poa pratensis. NCBI lineage: Eukaryota > Viridiplantae > Streptophyta > Magnoliopsida > Poales > Poaceae > Poa > Poa pratensis. Next base: position 132,058,465 of record CAMZMU010000063.1, on the reverse strand, counting down.
ACTCATAGCACAGGGTAAACGTGATGAAATAAATAAACAAACGTTGGATCTCAGAGAGTTAAGTCTCACAGTTGATCAAGGATGTCCATCCATGCAAACGAACGACATTATCATCACCCTCCCGAGGAAAAACTTTTCGCAGGATTTGCTTGCCATGAACTTACAACACTTCCACAATTTGGAGAACGCCTCACATTCCGTGAATGGCGTGAAGCTTGGATTGGCCATGGCAACCATTGCGGTCTTCAGCGCCTGCGCGTTCTGAAAGAAGTACTCGAGGAAGCCGACCTCGCCTGGCTCCCCTTTGAACTCACGGAGACTCATCATCTTGATGCGCGAGGTGACGTTTTTGATGGGGCCAGACTTCTCCCAGAACTTGGCTGTGAGGTCACCAGTGGGTTTATCACATTTTTCACTCTGCGAAAATAGATTACATCAGTCAACAATTAGGAAGCATTTCAGGATGGTGGGATGGCATGTGTGAAAAAAGGAAGTCCCAAATTATGTTGGAAATCTAGAATCCAAGCAATAAAAATAGAGATAAACTATAACAGTAAACTGTCGCACAGTTCCATAACAAATGTCATAACACAAACATATGAACATGCAACCTGATAATTCTAATTGGGTACTCTAGTCTGTGCATAGAGCTGACCTGCTGGCTGAGTACAAATGGCCATGCTTGGCCTTTTAGCTATGATTGGTGAAGCATGTATATGATAACAGGTCAAGTATGCGTAGTCATGTTTCCAATGTTGTCATCACCTTGCATTGTAATCCAAAGGGCTGAATACATAGCCTACCATGCATAACTACACACATGACTCACATTTCACAGTAGAATAAAATACAGAAGACCATACAGATTTATAAATAAGTCAGAAACAGCAAACAGTATAATCTCCTGCAAGATCGGAACAAGATTTACAAGTAACGTGTAGAGGAAAAAATGTAAGAATGTGAGCAAAGCATGAATAAGATGAGATGAATTTGCCCATAGCTTCCATTACCTACCTGGAAAGAAAAGGAAATACTATACTACATACACTGAAAACTGCTGAACACTAAGTACTGCAAATTATATTATCGAAAACTAAATGTTCAATGCTGGATATGATGTGCAGTTTCCAGACATGTTGACAAATATGTTCATCAATACAAATATCTAGACACGAGTTACAAGCCTACAACATCCTGCTTCTGTAATAAACTAGTCGGGCGTAAGTTCCTAAGCTCCTGATATGATGAAACGAATGTATCAGCTTCCATCGATATAGTACTACAGTTTGATGCTGCTAAAACTGCCTAAGAACTGTCGGCATGAATGTGCAAGTTTTTCTTTACCTGACGTACTAGTTTGCTATGTGTAACTTCCGTAAGTCCAAGTAAGCAGTGCATATGAACATGAATACCAGTAGATCAGATGATCAGTGAGAAACACTAGAACATGAAAATCTGGACATGCCTAAGGAAGCAAATCAGTATAAATCAAGATACATGGACAATATTATTGTGGCACAAGAAAAGACATCTTTATCAAATGACATAACAATATAATCACCTGCAAGCTCAGAACAAAATTTGCGAGTAATGCGTAGAGAAAAAATTGTAAGGATGTAGCAAAGGATGAATAAGCTGAGATTAATTGGTACATAGCTTCCATTAGCTGTCTGGAAAGAACATGCTACAAAAGGCAATACTATCATCGAAGCCCTGCTTTTTTGGAGGAAATGGAACAGCTAACATTTAGAACCTCATATGGACAATGATAAACACCAGAACAGCAAAATCTGTACATCTCTAAAGAAAAATTTCAAAATAAATCATGATACTGGAATAATAATTATTGTACCACAAGACAAAAATCTCAGATACCATAACACAAACAGATGAGCATGAAACCTTTCATGATATGGATCGTGTATTCTATTCTATGTATGTATGTCGATTGTGGAGAAGACATGATGGCTGAGAATATATGCAAGGCAGTTCATTTGAACTACAGCTGGTCACATTTAAAACATCATAATTGGCAAGGTATGCCTAGTCATCCAGGCATTGTGCTTGTTACCTTAACGCATGGAAAATTTCTTAAACTAGCTTTATGATAGCCATCTAGTATCTTATATAGTACTACAGTATGCCGATGGCAAAACTGCCTCAAGAACCGTTGACATGAATGTCCAAGTTTTCTTTACCTGACATGCTAGTTCTATGTGTAACTTTTGTAAGTCTAAGTAAGCAATGCATATGAATTATGAACTCAAGAAAGAAAATCACTATAAATCGAGATACTAAGACAATAATCATCGCGACTCAAGAAAAACATCCATGAATAAGCTAAGTTAAATTCACAGCTTGCAATAGCTGAGTTAAATTGGTCCCAGCTTGCATTAGCTGTTTAGAAAGAAAGGGCTGTAAAAGGCAATACTATCATCAAAGTTATTTTTGTGAGGAAATGCAGCGCTAAGATTCAGAATCTATACACAAAGGAACAGTGAGAAACACTGGAACAGCAGAATCTGGGCATGCCTAAAGAAGAAAATCGCTATAAACCAAGATACTGGAATAATAATCATTGCACCACAAGGAAAAAATTATTATCAAACGCAAAACAGATGAGCACAAAGCATTACATAATACTAATCGTGCATTCTAGTCTATGTATGTATATTGCCGAGAACACATGATGGCTGAGAATAAATGTGAGGGATGGCATTTGAATTAACTGGTCACATTTACACATCATAATGGGCAACGTGCTCTTTAATCATAACAAATGATATTTGTACTTAAACTAGTTTGCATCATTCACATTACAGTGGACCAAATCAACCATATACAGAGCTGACCCGAAGTGCTTGTATGCATTAATCAGAAGCATGCTCTATGTACAATTTAACCAATAGCATGCAAGAAATCTGTAGAAATGTAGTAAGCTGAACATGAGTTGGTGACAAAAATTAATACCATGATATGCAGCCTCTCTACGTTGGGAAAGCATCTGAGGAAGGTAGGCACTATCTTGACGTCATTGCGAACTCCGAAACGCACACTCAGGCTCAGAACCTTGACGCTCGTGAGCATGCTTGCTGTGCTCACCGTTATCCCTGGCTGGAATATATTCAGCCAGTTCAAAAAGAAGCAAGATGACACAGTTTAATTAGTCATGGACCTCAATGTATCACAGTATCAGTTCAGTTGGAGTATTTGCTATGTGAACTGTGAAGATGTGTGAACCGAGTGGAAATTAAGGAAGGGGAGATTGTAGTGTACCATGATGATGGTGTCTCGTATCTCTAGGACCTGGCCTGGCATCAAGTATCCAAAAGAGTGCAGCTTGGGGGCGTCGCCAATCCTGACTCTGGTGCACAAGCCACCGGGTGTGGGCAATGTTGCATACATGACGAAGCGCTCGAGGCGTGGAGCCTTCACGACGGCGATGTTCTCCAGCACGGAGCCGCAGATCTGCACGCAGCGTAGGCTCTGGCTGACGAGGCGGAGACGCAGCCCGTGGTAGGCTCCATGGATGTTGAGGGTCTCGAGCACGGGGCTCCTGGCGACGAGGGAGTCGACGAGGCCGTGGTCCATCTCGACGCAGCAGAGGCCGAGCTCGCGGAGGTGGGGAAAGGAGGCGCCTTGCTGCAGGGCGGGCAGCTTCCAGAGGCCGACGTAGAGGCGGGTGAGGGTGGCGATGGTGAAGAGCGTGGCCGGGATGGGCACCTCGCGCGGCCAGGGGCGGTTGACGATGACGAGGTCGTCGACGCCCTTGGCGGCGAGGAGCTGGAGCCAGCGCGCGAGCTGGGCGCGGTGCGGGTCCATGCGGCTGCAGACGAGGTGGACGCACGCGAAGGGCCCCGGGTGTGCGTCGAGGACGGCGGAGACGGCGGCGGTGATGGCCGGCGTGTGGGCCGGCACGGGGGGGAAGGCGACGCCTTTGGGGAGGAGGAGGGCGTCGACGAGGACGAGGGGCGTGCGGCGCCAGACGGTGCGCCAGCGCGAGGAGAGCGCGGCGGTGCGCGCGCCGTCCTTGACGGGGAGGCGCGCAACGATGTTGCGGAGGAGGCTGAGGGGGAGGTCGCTGACGCGGTAGAGGTGGTCGGCGGCGGGGAGGGCGTCGGGGAGGCGGCGGCCGGCGTAGACGGGGAAGTCGGGGAGGTTGAAGTAGACGTGCGCTAGCTCCGTCTCGGCGGCCCGGTCCAGGTCGTGCGGGTCGCAGCCCTTGCGCCGCATCTCGACCGCCGTCGCGCGGTCCACGTTGGTGAACTGCTCCCGCCCGGCCATGGTCTCGACGGCGGCGCTGGCCGGCGAGGATCCGACGAGTGGCTGAAGAATGGAGTGTGGTCTGTGAGTGTGGAGGCGGCGGCTGCTGTATATACTGCTCGGTGGTGTGGTGGACTGGGCTTAGGGCTTAGGGCTTGTTTTTAAGTTGGGCCAAATTCCGACACGGGTTGCTAGCGGCCCACGAGTCAGTCATGAGCAGCTTGCCACCCCTCCAAATATGCAAATGCCCTTATATCAGACAAAAATGAAAAACAAAAAACTATTTCTAATCTAAGCACTTAAGTTTTTAGTTTGCCTATGTTTCGACTAGGTCCACCATTTCCGGGAAGGGCCAATTTTTTTTGTATTCGAGAACATTGACCATTTGTACTTGTTGTCTTTTAAATTCTATGAGTTTCTCATACATGCAGCTAAAAATTGTGTGTGTAGATTTAGCACCTCTTTTTATCGGTATCATGAGTATGTGACTATGCTTTAGAGACAAGTTTCCAGTTTTCATGCCTGAAGCTTTGATTACTAGAGTTGGGATGCGATATAATACTTCTTTTGAAGGACTCATGTAATTCTTCATAGGAATGCAAATATGGTCTCCCTACCAAACCCCCTTGCTGCAAAATCCTAGGGACACTAGTATGTCTGAAGTTGAAATGTTTAATGTGATGGGGCACTTTCGAAAGATCTCACATGGGTGTTGGTCGGGGTGATGTGTTGTAAATCAACGGTCATTTGGCTAACGACCTAAAATAGTTGGAAGTGTGTTTTTAGGTCATTCAGAGTGCTATCCTTGTAGATAGGATATAACGCTCATGTAATAACAATGAAGATTTCGTATGGTGTTTTGGCATGATACTTGACATCAACGCAAGGTTGGAAGCCTTCTTTGGAGATAGTGTACTGATACGTCTCCAACGTATCCATAATTTCTGATGTTCCATGCTTATATTATATCAATTGCTACATGTTTTATTTACACTTTATATCATTTTTATGTATTTTCTGGGACTAACCTATTAACAAGATGCCATAGTGCCAGTTTCTGTTTTCTGTTGTTTTTGTATTCCAGAAAAGTTGTTCTGGAAATATTCTCGGAATTGGACGAAACAAAAGCGCTGGTCCTATTTTTCTGTCACGTACACGGAGTCCGAAGGAGAGACGAAGAGGGCACCGAGGCGCCCTCACCATGCCACGGCGCGGGCCCCCCTCTGCCGCGCCGCCACGTAGTGAGGAGCCCACGGGTCTCCACCGACGTCGCCCCTTCGCCTATAAATTCATCTTTTCGGGAAAACCCTAGACACCCGAGCCATTATCCACGAGAAGATTCAGAGCCGCCGCCGCCGTCAACCCTAACTCAGGAGGGTTCTGAAGCTCTTCCCGGCACCCTGCCAGAGAGGGGAATGTTGGAGATATGCCCTAGAGACAATAATAATTAAGTTTATTATTTATCTCCATGTTTATTATTAATGTTTGTATCTTTATGCTACAACTGTATTGGGTACTTGTATAGCAAATACAACGTATGCAAGAGGAAAACCTCCGATACACGTGTAGAGATACGAGCGGAAAAAGAGTTCCTGGTCTTGTCTCTAAGACTAGCCTATCTTGTTGCTCGATGATCGCGTTTTCCTGATCATGGACTTTGTATAAGTCATTCAACTATAGGAGTGGATTATCGGAATGATAATCGCACTGAACCGACCCACCGTATGAATCTTGCTATGAGACAAATCGTCGACGATGAAATAGCGATTGATCATCTATCTAGTTATCATTAGCTAGATCCCTATGCTATGAGAATATCCTGTGACCGCTTATTCGACATTCGAGTTTTGATTTCCATCAAACGTCTTGCAGTAACATGGGACTATGATAGGTGGCTTTTGGGCTCGAACTAGAATTTGTATTGGAACAGAGATCGTTCAAGAATGGCACTTACTCCTCCAGACGATGGAGAGATACATCCTCTAGGCCATCTCAAGTATTGTTGTTGTCACCCAAATCGTCTGGCCAGACACAAGCGTGATTTATCACGGGACAACATATATATACGGAATGAGAAAAGAGAATGATATTGGTACGAGAATAATATGTGTTATGGTCAAAGGGTTTGATCACACTAGAGCACATTGTCTCAATCTCGAGATATCATTGGTATCGTGCACGTAAGGGGATTAAGCGTAATGGTAAGCTCCGAAACAATACTTTGTGATTGCTGAACCTTTCGGGTCACACGCTTAAGTTGTAGGTCAATCTTTGATCGAGAGTAAAGATGTAGTTTTAGTGGGAATGAGATTGTGTCGGAGTAGCTCCGATGTCACTGGACTTGTTCCGGTGAATTATAAGTTAGAGAGAATGCGGACATCTAATGTCCCGGGATGGTAGGAATGGTTTCTATCATCAGCGGATTTAATCCGAGTGCTTATGAAGAAGGAAATATTGTTCCGATGTTTTGTCGGCGGATACTAGGTATCCCGGTTCATATAAATATGAGTTATATGATAAGTAATTAATTCCGGGAATTTTCTGTAAAAGGAAATATTCATTTAGGAATTAATTAGACAAAACAATTAATTATTTATTTAATTAATATATTGGAAAATATAAATAAAGGATTTTATTTGGAGCCCAATGAAAGGGGGCTGCCGAGTGGGCTCACGGGGCCCACAAGGCAGTCGCACCCCCACATGGTATGTGGGGGGAGGCCGAGTCCGAGTTGGGGGGGACTCCCCCTCCCGGTGGCAAGGACGGCGGCCAGGGCGGGCCCCACATAGGGCGGTGACCTAGGGCGGGCCCCACATGACAGGAGGCGGGTGGGGAGGAGTCCAACTCCTCCCCCCAACCCGAGTTGGGGAAGGGGAGGGACTCCTCCCTCCCTTCCTTGGCTGGCCGGCCCTAAAGGGGAAGGGTGAAAGTGCATGTGTTGCCCCATGTGTGGTTTTGGTAATTAATGACAATCCTTATGGACTAATGTTTGCATTGAGATATTCTTGTAGATCTTGTCCATAGGAAATGTTTGGAGTTCATGTGTTGGACTCTAGAAGATTACATGATGATCAATGCTCTACTCAAGGGTTTATATGAAGAATGGTCATGTGTAGAGAAGATGAAGTGCAAGCTCAATATGATCCATCTCGAAAGACATCATTTGATTGAAGCTTGCAAAGGAGACATGAAGACGGAGCTTAGCGAGGCCCTCCCATAATGGAGTATGGGGGAGCATTTGGAGAAGTCTTCATCAAGCATGTGCTAGCAAGCACAATCAAGAAAGGTGTTCCATCTTGAGAGAGTCAAGATCGTCATCATCGAGCTCAAGTGGAATGCGCAAGGCAAAGGTATGATCTTGATAGGTTTTCTATTTTACCGGTCTCATGTTGTTAGTGGGAGACCGGGTTTTAGGATAGACGGCGTACTATCAAGAGGGGCTCTCAAGTGAGTAACTTGATCGCATCTTTGTGGAGAGCTCAAACCTTTGCATACTATACTTGGCTTTTCATCCTTCTTGGTTCTTATATGGCTTTTCTCCTTGTTGGGTTTTGGTGCTTGTCGTGATCTTCATGACAAGCCCAAGTTCTTCGAAAACGGATGTCATTTGGAAAACTTGTTGCGTTTTCGTGTTGGAAATATCACCGGTCCACCTTCGAGTTAGGGTCCACACCTCTCCATGTGTGGTATCCCCTCTATATTGGTGACCCTTAATATTTCCAACGAAATTGGTTTCACCTGTTTTGGAGTTCAAACGAGAAAGTTATCGCTTTTCAGGCTGTGCTGTTTTGTTGCTGCTGTTCAGGCCGTAGTTTCCGGTCCCCAGGACCGGAGTCTCCGGACTCAGGCTTTGCTGCTTTCCCAGGCCGGAGTCTCCGGCCTCAGGTGGCTCTGTATAGGGGTCCGGAGTGACCCCGGAGTAACCCCGGAGTCTCCGGTCTAAGTGGACTGCAACGGCTCTTTTTCTGGGAGGGGCATAAATACCCCTCCACCTACCTCCAGCCAGCCAGCTCTTCCTAGCACGTTTTTCCCACTCTCTCACCTCCATTGTTGACCTTGGAAAGCTTGCCCCTCTCCCATTTCCTCCCATGATTCTTGCATATCTTTGAGGGATTTGAGAGAGGAGATCTAGATCTACATTTTCACCAATCCATCTCTCCTCTAAGTGAGGGGAACCTAGTAGATCTCGATCTTGGAGTTCTTGGTGCATCTCCTCTTTGTTCTTCCTCTCTTATTCCCCCATAAGCATTTGTTGCTTTGTTGGAATTTGAGAGTGAAGGATTTGAGCACTTGTGCTCTTGCCTTTTGCATTTGGTGCATCAGTGTGCTCTCCACGAGGATTCGTGGAAGTTGATAGCTTGTGAACTTGTTACTCTTGGGTCCTTGGACCCTAGACGCCTTTGTGGTGGTTGGACCCTTGTGTGGTCACTTGAAGCCGTTCGGGAGCCCCCAATCCCATTGTGGGTTGTGCCCCGGATTGTTGTTGAAAGCCGTTCGAGAGCCCCCAATCCCATTGTGGGTTGTGCCCCGAATTGTTGTTGAAAGGCTCCGGATTCCGCCTCGAAGGAATACCGATAGTGGAAGGTGAACCAAGCCTTTGTGGTGCGGTTCATCGGAGAAGAAGGTGAAACCTTTGTGGTTGTTGAACCGTTGTGTCGGTTCACACCTCTCCAAAGAGACGTACTCCCTTAACAAGGAGGAACTCGGGAATACATCCTCGTCTCCACGTGCCTCGGTTATTTCTATACCCGAGCCTTTTACTTATGCACTTTACATTATGATAGCCTTCGTGCTTGAAGTATTCTTTATTGCTATCACCTTGTTGCTTGTCTTGCTTAGCATAAGTTGTTGGTGCACATAGGTGAGCCTAGTTTATTTAGGTTGTTGGCTTGTTAATTTAAACACATAGTTTTATTCCGCAATTAGCAAGCCTAAACCGGAAAAGTTTTAATCGCCTATTCACCCCCCCCCCCTCTAGGGGACATCATTGTCCTTTCAAAGGGTTCGGCCCCTTCCCCAAGTACCTCCACCCCTTGGCCTCCTTTATAAGAACCCCCAAGCCCCTAGGGTTTGACACAAGAAGCACACAAGTTTGCCTCCGTGCAAGTTCTCTCTCTCTCTTGTAGATTTCATGTGTTGAGAATTAGACGTCTCTAATCTTCTCATATAGATCTAATCTAGTTGATTAGATCTACCACCTAAACTACGCCGCAAGGCTGACTCTCTTCACCACGTGCTAGTAGCTAGGCGGTGAACGCACGGGGTGGGTTGACACGGTGTATGTGTGGATACCGCTAGAGCGGGATTTGCGCAAGTAAGTTCCTTGGACAACGGAGCAACTTCATCAAGGTCTACATCAACGACGACGCGCGGCAACAATCTCACCTCCCGGTGTGGACGTGAGATTCTTCATCAGGCTTCACCGACATCTACTTTGACAAACACAAGATCTTCCGCAACCGTGTTTGTAAGTATTTTGGATCATCGCATTATGGGGTGCAACGTACCTTCATAGAATAGATCTTGGCGGTAATGTTACGGAAAATTTTAAAGTTTTACCCGCAACCCAACAGTGGTATCAGAGCCGATCTATGCGTTGGTATGATTTGATCTAGAGCACCAGTTGGTGTGAGCATTGCATGGTTCTTGCATTAAGTTTATTTTAGTTGCTTCCCAAGAAGTTGTGCATCATATTCCATGGCAGTATTGGCAAGATCTTTACGAACTTCTGGCTATCCGCGGACCTTCCGGCTGCTCCTAGTATGCTTGTTGGCGCCAACGATGTGCTTCAGTAGCTTCGGGTCTATACCCTTAGTTGTGGACGTTGATGCATATATGGATTGGGCCTGAGGGTTGGACGCCTCACGGGGGTCACGCGCACATGTGATCGTTTAGATTGGGGTTCTGCAACATTTTCGTAATGTTGGGATCTCAATCACCCCGCAATGTTAATCTGGCAACTAGCCTAAACGTGCTTCAATACGTAGGTAGTGACGGTAATTCCGTAGAGCCTACAAGCCACGTAAAACTTGCAGACAAAGCGTTAGATACGTCTAACTTGGTTTTGCAGGATTGAGTGCATGTGTTTTGGTATAGCTATTTTGTTACGGTGTCTTAACATGATGGTGGGAGCCAAAACAATTGATCGAGTTCGTCCTCGACAATCAAGCAAAGAAGAGTTCGTCGTGGAGACCGGGAGGAGGCGCCGGCGACGTGTACTTGGCGAGTTTCGGATATGGTAATTTTTCTTCGGGAATTTTACCATGACCGGGAACAATGAAGATGGTGATCCTCAAGGACGAGCGCCAAGGACTTCCGAGAAATAACAAAGGCTATACCAAAGCACATGAATTATTATTAATTGCCTGTGATGTTTATCCTTTGTTGTTTGCACCTTGATTGCGCAGTAGTCGTTTATTAGGGTGAATCCTCATACAATATCCAGGAGTAATGTGTACCAAGGGTTCGGGAGGCAGGCGCGAACAGTTCCAGCAGCCAGTGTCGGTTCGTTGTATTGACGTCCAAGCATAACATAACCATGAGTTCGGAACACATCCGTCGAAAGACGAACAGGAGTTGTAGCTGCTGCAACTAGCATAGTGCTTACCGATTGGCCGACGGACATGACATGTATCCATGCTTGCTTCGTAGGGCAATTGGGTCCTGAATCACTTAGTGCCAATCATGAGGATTATTGGACTTAGTGGGAGCATATCTTAGATTCATGTTTGATTGAATTAAAGTAGTGCATTAAAATTAGTAATAAACTAGAAGTCTAAATAAACTTGTTTTGTTGTAGATTATGGACCACTTTGAAAAGTTCCATTTCAATCAGATGTTGAGTCGTACACCATTAGCTGCAAATGGAAACAACTTTGGAGAATGGTTTCACCACATGGTCGGTGCTCTCAAGAGCGCATGAAAAATTGACGTTCTGACTCCCATAGATTCACATGATGAAAATCATGGTGGACCTCACATGTTCTGTGATGAGTGCATTGTCAAGGAGCTCATGCATGCTTGTATTGAACCACAGCTGGGCGGTCTTTTCGAAGACATGCGTCCCTTCCGGTTGATGGAAGTATTGAAAGCTAGGTTCATACATCAAGTACGCGATGAGCGTTACAATCTAAGAAGGGAACTGATAACATTCATCTTGAGTTGGGTGAACCCATTCAAATGTTTGAAATCAGAGTTACCAAATTAGAAGAGAAACTTAGACAAATTGGATCTCCAGTTGGTCATGAGTTTCTCTGTGACATTGTACTAGCGGCACTACCACCTGCATATCATGCCTTCGTGGCGATGTACAATCGCATGGCGGATGAGTGGCCGGTTCAGATGCTGTTTGCCTTGCTCAAGGAAGCAGAAGCTGATATTCAGAATGGGGATCTTAACTGGACCAAGACAGGTATAAGAGTTATACAAATTGACATAATTTCAGCAATTATGATCATTGGTATTGGATACTAATGAATGCTCAAACTTGCACCAGTGGCAGGTACTTTGGAAGGAGCTAATGCTGGAAAGAAGAGGAAATTCTGGGAAGACGTAGAAGTTACAATTGTAGTGTGACTTTACATCCTAGAAGAAGCACAGTGGAAGATCGCATTTTATGCAAAGTGACCACTATGTCTTCAATCCAAGTCAATGAAGAAGATTTACACTAGAACTTTAAATAAGAGTTATTTTCAGTTTGATCATTATGTAATGAATATTTTGTATTCTGGAACAAGTCATTGTTCGAATTATAAAGTATGTGTGGGAATTCCAAGTTTGGAAATTCAAAGTTTATATCTTCTTTATTGTGTTATGTCATTAATTATTTGTTTGTTAAGTCTTTATTGTTTTGATTCAAGTTATTACTTAAAGTTTTAAGTAATAAATAAAGTTAGTTTAGTCTTTAATTTGGAGTTATACTTTTCGTTGGTTCTCTTTGAGACTCTTAAAGTTATCTCTAAATTAAATGGATAAAACTAAAATCACAAAGTGTCATACACTTGGAGAAATTCGAAATTCATAAAGTGCTAGGCATTTGATGAAAATCGAAATCCACAAAATGCTAGGCATTTAGTAGACTCGAATTTGGCAAAGTGCTAGGCACTAGTAAATTTCGAGATTTACATAAAGGAGTGGAATCTACCCATTAATTCAATTCTATTGAGGAATTAATATGAAGTTGCATATTAATGAAATAGAGTTAATGAAATTATTGAAGTTTCAATGTTTCATAAAATTCAGTGGGAGAGTGTGAGAATCAAAATAAAGGAATCAAAGAAATTTGATTAAAGTTAAAGAAAGGACTTAATAAAATATTGTAACATTGTTGACGAAGGAAAATTATTTCTTAGTCAAAATTACTTATGATGGATTTTGGTAACTCGAAATCATCATGGTAATAAAATCTTTTGCAAGATAAAGATTAAAAGGAAATGTTACAAAGTCTTGCTTAATGTGTTGTGAAATTAGAATTCCAAATTACCCACTAAAGTAAATAGATTATTTTGTTTGATATCCAGGGATATGTCAATTATAACTTAGAGTTATTTTGATAGTAAGTTCCATATTTTCAATTAAGGATTTAAAGTTTTAAGTTCGAATTGAAAAGGTGTTTTGCAAAAGTCCAAAATTGTTATTTTGGCAAGTGACTTCCACACATAATTCTAAATGCTTGTTGACTTTAGAATTGGAGAAAAGTGTCTTCTCATGAAGAGAGTGGAAATCATAATACTAAATTAAGACTGAGAGTCTTTGGGCAAGTGTTAGAATGAGAAGGAAAACATGCAAATGTTTCCATATCATTACTTTGTCCAGGAATACATGTAAGGCATACATGATTCGAATTAAGTATTAAAAGAAAATCATGTGAGGAATTTGATGATTAAATCACTAGGTGATTAAAATCATTTAAATGTCCAGGAACATGATATAAGCAAAACAATTACAAACAGAATAAAGAACATTCATTAATGACGGCATATGTCATAAAAGGAGTTCAAGAAAAATTCATGAGACTCTAAGATCCAATCTTGAGAGTTGTTTGGATATGATGTAAAATCATGTGCATGAATATTTCATAAAGAAAGGACAGATATGAATATCTAATATTCATAGAGCTAGTCTTGAATAAAATTGTTTTATCAAGGACGAATAACTGATAGTGAGAAGTTGCAATACTTTTCATATCAATTGCTTGATGCTGTTATTGAACTAAAGTAGCAATATTATTGCTAAGGATAATTAGTTTGGATTATGAAAATAATCTAGATAATTATGTTATGAATGTTTGAAGTCAGTCGTATTAATGAGTAAGAATTCTATTCTTTTCATTATATAAATCGAAGGGACTTAAAAGACAGTGGGAGCTGATATTATATTTATTGAATGTGGCTAGGCCGAATTGATAAATATATAAATCTCGTGATTTAAAGAGTTTAAATAAAAGGTCGAAAATGTCTTATTAAAGTTTTGTCTCTAAGATAGAATTTAATAAACATGAGTATGAATGTACTAAAGTGCAATTTCGAAAGGTAATTTCGAATTGTGTCTTGAGTCAAAGAAATTTGATCAAGAATTCATAGCGTGATATTTGCGAGATACCTTGACCTTCGTAGTCCTGGATGAGCGAATAGAGAGGAATAAGATCAAATCATATTTAATGTGATTTTGCTTATGACATTGCTATATATAGTACATAAAGCCGGAAAGTTTCCAAAGTGCTAAACTTTTATAAAGTTTTGCCACCGGCATTAATGAGAAATTCTTAATAAGGATATTCTCATAAGAGCAGTTAATTAAGATTGTAATTGATCATATAAAGGTTTGGTAAAAGAACCTGATGGTGAGATTACAAAAAGGAAAACCAACAAGGTGGATTTTGTAAAGCTTCAAATAGTGTGTATAGAGAAGTTACTCGTATACATATTTGTGGTGGAATTATGAAATCAAATTTATTCTGATAAATGTTTTTCAAATGATAAATACTAAGTGTTTTGATTTTATCAAATACACATGTATCTTATGAGTGGATTCTACAACAAAGATAGTCATCTATCGAGGATAGTTGCGTCATTGATGTGAGACGTCATGATAAGCAAGTTATTGGATGAGTCATTACTCAGGTGAGGTTTCTATAAAGATGGTATGATAATATCAACCGGATATTATTAATGCTACTACGGAACCGGAAAGGCCCATATCCAATTCCTAATATATCCGACTTACATAGTCAAGTTTGGCATGTGAGGTGATAAATAAAGTTTATGAACTTTGGTTGGATCAAAGTGCGGACACAGTTTCAGATCCGCATGCGAAAGCGTGAGTGGCACCTTAGTTCCATTTGGTGTCATGTCATCATGCTAACTAGAATCATTATTGTTTCTAGTGCAAGTGGGAGACTGTTGGAGATATGCCCTAGAGACAATAATAATTAAGTTTATTATTTATCTCCATGTTTATTATTAATGTTTGTATCTTTATGCTACAACTGTATTGGGTACTTGTATAGCAAATACAACGTATGCAAGAGGAAAACCTCCGATACACGTGTAGAGATACGAACGGAAAAAGAGTTCCTGGTCTTGTCTCTAAGACTAGCCTATCTTGTTGCTCGATGATCGTTTTCCTGATCATGGACTTTGTATAAGTCATTCAACTATAGGAGTGGATTATCGGAATGATAATCGCACTGAACCGACCCACCGTATGATCTTGCTATGAGACAAATCGTCGACGATGAAATAGCGATTGATCATCTATTTAGTTATCATTAGCTGATCCCTATGCTATGAGAATATCTTGTGACCGCTTATTCGACATTCGAGCTTTGATTTCCATCAAACGTCTTGCAGTAACATGGGACTATGATAGGTGGCTTTTGGGCTTGAACTAGAATTGTATTGGAACAGAGATCGTTCAAGAATGGCACTTACTCCTCCAGACGATGGAGAGATACATCCTCTAGGCCATCTCAAGTATTGTTGTTGTCACCCAATCGTCTGGCCAGACACAAGCGTGATTTATCACGGGACAACATATATATACGGAATGAGAAAAGAGAATGATATTGGTACGAGAATAATATGTGTTATGATCAAAGGGTTTGATCACACTAGAGCACATTGTCTCAATCTCGAGATATCATTGGTATCGTGCACGTAAGGGGATTAAGCGTAATGGTTAACGCACAGGTTCTGTTGTTCATTCACAACACAAGGGTGCCAGTACGAATGCCTAACCCACTGCTGGTTATTGTTTGGTAAGCTCCCAAACAATACTTTGTGATTGCTGAACCTTTCGGGTCACACGCTTAAGCTGTAGGTCAATCTTTGATCGAGAGTAAAGATGTAGTTTTAGTGGGAATGAGATTGTGTCGGAGTAGCTCCGATGTCACTGGACTTGTTCCGGTGAATTATAAGTTAGAGAGAATGCGGACATCTAATGTCCCGGGATGATAGGAATGGTTTCTATCATCAGCGGATTTAATCCGAGTGCTTATGAAGAAGGAAATATTGTTCCGATGTTTTGTCGGCGGATACTAGGTATCCCGGTTCATATAAATATGAGTTATATGATAAGTAATTAATTCCGGGAATTTTCTGTAAAAGGAAATATTCATTTAGGAATTAATTAGACAAAACAATTAATTATTTATTTAATTAATATATTGGAAAATATAAATAAAGGATTTTATTTGGAGCCCAATGAAAGGGGGCCGCCAAGTGGGCTCATGGGGCCCACAAGGAAGCCGCACCCCCACATGGTATGTGGGGGGGAGGCCGAGTCCGAGTTGGAGGGGGCACTCCCCCCTCCCGGCGGCAAGGACGGCGGCCAGGGCGGGCCCCACATGACAGGAGGCGGGTGGGGAGGAGTCCAACTCCTCCCCCCAACCCGAGTTGGAGTGGGGGAGGGTTTCCTCCCCCCCCCTTCCTTGTAGGGAAAGGCAGGTTTGGAGGGAGGAGTCCTACTCCTCCCCCCAATCCGAGTTGGGGAAGGGTAGGGACTCCTCCCTCCCTTCCTTGGCCGGCCGGCCCTAAAGGGGAAGGGTTCGGCCCCTTCCCCAAGTACCTCCACCCCTTGGCCTCCTTTATAAGCAGCCCCAAGCCCCTAGGGTTTGACACAAGAAACACACAAGTTTGCCTCCGTGCAAGTTCTCTCTCTCTCTTGTAGATCTCATGTGTTGAGAATTAGACGTCTCTAATCTTCTCATATAGATCTAATCTAGTTGATTAGATCTACCACCTAAACTACGCCGCAAGGCTGACTCTCTTCACCACGTGCTAGTAGCTAGGCGGTGAACGCACGGGGTGGGTTGACACGGTGTATGTGTGGATACCGCTAGAGCGGTGTTTGCGCAAGTAAGTTCCTTGGACAACGAAGCAACTTCATCAAGGTCTACATCAACGATGACGCGCGGCAACAATCTCACCTCCCGGCGTGGACGTGAGATTCTTCATCAGGCTTCACCGAATCTACTTCGACAAACACAAGATCTTCCGCAAGCGTGTTTGTAAGTATTCTGGATCATCGCATTATGGGGTGCAACGTACCTTCATAGAATAGATCTTGGCGGTAAGGTTACGGAAAATTTTAAAGTTTTACCCGCAACCCAACAGGGAATCATCACCGGAGGGCTCTACATCGCCATGCCTGCCTCCGGAGTGATGTGTGAGTAGTTCATCCTTGGACTATGGGTCCATAGCAGTAGCTAGATGGTTGTCTTCTCCTCTTGTGCCATCATGTCTAGATCTTGTGAGCTGCCTATCATGATAAAGATCATCTTATTGTAATGCTACATGTTGTGTTTGCTGGGATCCGATGAATATTGATACTATGTCAAGTTGATTATTGAATTATCATATACATGTTATTTACGATCTTGCATGCTCTCCGTTGCTTGTTGATACTCTGGCCAAGTTGATGCTTGTGACTCCAAGAGGGAGTATTTATGCTAGATAGTGGGTTCAGTCTCCATTTAATCTGGGGGAGTGACAGCAACCTCTAAGGTTGTGGATGTGCTGTTGCCACTAGGGGTAAAACAGTGATGCTTTGTCTAAGGATAATTGTGTTGCTTACATTATGCACTTTATTTAATGTAATAGTCTGTTGCTTGCAACTCAATACTGAAAGGGGCGCGGATGCTAACCTGAAGGTGGACTATTTAGGCACAGATGCATGCTGGATAGCAGTATGTGTACCATGTTGTAATGCCCAAGTAAATCTCATTGTACCGTCATAACTTGCACATGCATTGTTATGCATTTATCAATATTGTCAATTGCCCAGTTGTAATTTGTTTACCCAGCATGTTAGTTATCTTTTATAGAGAGACACCACTAGTGAACTGTGGACCCTGGTCCATTCTTTTACATCTGATAATACAACCTACTGCAATCATTGTTCTCTTTCATTTTATGCAAACAAACATCATTTCCCACACTATACGTCTAATCCTTTATTTTCAGCAAGCCGGTGAGATTGACAACCTCACTGTTAAGTTGGGGCAAAGTATTTTGGTTGTATTGTGTGCAGGTTCCAAGTCAACCGTCAGGACCACCATTTGAAGCACCTTTTCTGGCACCATTGCTAGGGAGAGGAAGCACCTTTGTTCAGCAAACTTCCACCTCCCTGCGACAACACTTTTCCTGGCGCTGTTCACACCTTCGGAAGTGTCTTCATCTCCTACTGGTTCGATAACCTCGGTTTCATACTGAGGGAAAACTGGCTGCTGCACTTATCATATGTGGCACCCCGATCCAGATGATCAAGTCACCCCATATACCAGTCCCAGAAACACTGGATATATGACAGCTTGATACACAAAGGCAAAACCAAATATATTCATAAGGCTTCGAGTTTGCACAAATACAAGGTTACAACACGGGTGAGGCTCCAGCTCTTGCGCAACAGGCGCACACAACAGTATGTACATTATTTTTCTAACATCGAGCCTCTAGCGGAAGTCGTAGCGGAAGCGAAGTTAGTAGCGTGGCGATAGCGGCCTTATTCCACAGGGTCCTGCCTGGGACACGGGTTCCTAGTTCTCGTAGAGCGGGTACTCGGCGACTGGTTCAGCAGGGTCTGGCCACATGAAAAGCCAGGTAAGTACTTGAAGTACTCGCAAGTCATCAGCCCAAAAACAAGCAAGGTCTATCTATATGGCATGGCATGGTTCAGAAAGTAACATGGCATGAGGTTGGTTGCGAGGATGAGTCCAAGCTTAACGGTTGGACATAACTTACCTACTTACCTTAGTAGGGGTGTTTTCTCGATATCAAGTGAGATCACGTTTCTCACTTGACAACTCATAATCACAACTAGGCATTCAAGCCTCTAGCCAACTCTGACTTAATTCACAACTATCCGAGTCCTTAGCCAACTCTGGCTTGACTCCCAAAATCTCCTGTGTTCGTTGGTCTCAACTTAATTATTTCCCAAGTTCGACTGGACCGACTCATAGTGTGACTTGACCCAAACGTCGTCCCATAACCTGGGGACAAGGCTAGAATCTAGATTTACACTCTCGAGAGGTTGCAACATTTATCCATACGCTGAGGTCTAGGCTTGTACCACCGGTACCGAAGTACTAGAACCGATCATGGCGGCAGCACAAACCCACACTTCCACAACCGTTTATCCTACCCGGACACTCCCTGTATAGCCACCGACATAGCTCTACGCCTTATGAAGAAGTGAATCCGGCACGTCCCCAACAGATGAGCGACGCCTAGCTCCGGAACCTTCACAAGACTAGCCCCGACCACAAAGGTAACCGACTAGACTTGCCAAAAGGGTGGCGTCAAAGGAGGCCTGATAAAATACTCAGTTATGGTCCGCCCATGTGAACGACGCATGGTTGTGCTGGGTGTTTGGTGAGTGGCACTAAGTGACTCAATCTAGTCGAGGGAGGTGATTATCTTCTTAGTCATTTTGTTTGATTACAGACATCAACATTAACAAAGTAACACAAGGTAACCTCATAACAATAACAACACAGAATATATCACTTGCATGCATAGATAACAACATAACAATAATAATAATACCCGGGTGACTGTGGCGGGAGACCCGGCCGGTGTCACTCGGGGGTTAGTGTTCACAGAATAATAGCATAATGTTTCAAACGGATGACGGTGGCGGGAGACCCGGCCGGTGTCACCGTAAAAGAATGAACCGAAAAGCACTCATAAAAATGAGAGGGCATCCATTCCACTCGAGGGTTACCCCGACGTGGTGTCAGCAATCTCGGCAATAAGAACCAAATGGAAAGTCAGCTCCCAAGCGTCGCAGTCCGGGTGGTCTATGCCAACCATATTTGACGGAGGGACAAGGCAAATAACTCTTTTGGCGAATGCCCCCAACTCCGAGGATCATAAGACGACATTCGTCCGCTCCTCACCTCGGCGAAGAAGAAAGAAGCAAACAAAGCCCCGCAAGCGCGAGACGCACAGTTGTAATAATTTCCCCCATTCCTTTGACTGAGGCGGTATCACCGGCCATTGTCTAGGGAACGTGAGTGTTGCACGGATAAGCAATACAAAGGAGTGCAATAATTAAAAATGCAATATGACATGTGAGGTGCAACAGATATTAATTCAGCAGTCAAAATATTTCCTAAGTTCGACCAAGTTTGAAATTGGGTTGGTGGCTTGCCTTCGGGTTCAGAGGTAACTCCTAATCCGTCGGAGAGGT
Source organism: Poa pratensis (assembly GCA_947311845.1). Lineage (NCBI taxonomy): Eukaryota > Viridiplantae > Streptophyta > Magnoliopsida > Poales > Poaceae > Poa > Poa pratensis. The sequence goes on along the minus strand of CAMZMU010000063.1, from coordinate 132,038,512 downwards.
TCGAATCTAAAAGAACAAGACAAAAATGCATCAAAAATCCCTCCTAGGGTATTTAAATAAATGCCAAAACAAATAATTCCAAATAATTCTTTTCTGGTTCCATTTGAAAGAGAAAATTCAAACTAAGCCAACAAAATTGGTTTCATATTTTTCTGACCATTTTTCAGAGAGAAATGGCATTTCAAAGTTTGGTTTAATTTCTGCCAATTTCCAGTAGAAAAATAAAACAAAAAAACGATTCGGAAATGTTTAAAAACCTGACAGTGGGTCCCACTGTCAGTGACTCATAGATCCCGAACCGTTTTCTTCTCACGCGCGGAAAAATAAAAGAAATCCGGCGATGCTCCGGCGAACTCACCGGCGTCGAATCGCGGCGGCTAGGGCGAGGCAGAGGGGTGGGGAAGGAAGCAGAGCGGCTCAGGGAGAGGTTGCGCAGCTCGTCGGTGCACTCGAGCTTGATGGGGGCTCGGGCGGCACCAGTGCGTCTTCTCCGGCGGCGGGAGCTTGCGGTCGATGATGGACACGGCGTCTCCGGCCACCATTCACCCTGGCGAGCACGGCATCGTCACCGTGCCTGTGGAGGCTCTGGGTGGAGGAATCGAGCAGGGGAAGGCTAGGGTGAGCGAATGGTGCGGTGGGCAGTGCGGCTCGGGAGGGCTCGATCCCGGCGAGGGCTAGCTCCTCTGGGCTCGTGGCTGGGGTGGAGGGCGACTGAGGGAGTGGGAGAGGTGGTGTGGTGAAGGAATGGTGCGGGGGTGGCCGTTTTATACGGTTCCCGTGCAGCGGCCGGAGTAATGGCGCGGCGAGGTGTCGCGCACGGCGTGGAGGCGACGGTGGACGGTGTGTCGCGAAACCGGTGGCACAGAAGGCGCACGCGGCACAGGAGGGAGCGAGTGGATGAGCTCGGGGCGGCTGGGTCGCTGACGAGCGGGGCCCCGGCGGCGCTGTGCTGGACGGCGCGTCGGCTAGCGGTCCGGGCGCGTGCGGGATTCTCCTCCGGCGACGCGTGGTGAGGAGAGGTTCAGGGAGAGGAGGGGAACATGCTGGGCTTGGTTAGGGTCGCGGGGAAGCTGAACGCCGATGACCACAAAGTGGCGGCGCCGTCGGGCACGGCTCGCCGGCGGTGATCACCGTTTTGTCCACGCCAGAAGCGACATCGACACGTTTCTCTCAGCTCCGTGCTCCAAATGAGGTGTGGTTTTCACCACTGTGTGCCAAATTCAAAATCCTCTAACTTTGCTGACTAAAGTTTCTTCAAATTTGAAAGTTGGTCCGACTAGTTTTTGTGAAAACAATACTGGTCAAAAAGAGTTTTAAAGTTTTGGAGGGGTAGATGGTGTTAGATGGATATGCCCTTTTTCTGAGGTAGGAGGGATGATGGGGAGTCTATCTATGCCCTGGATTCATCCAGGAAAAATAATTTGGATAGGTTTAAAAATGTTTTGAGAAAACAGGCAGAAAGGAAAAAGAATTATGGAGGGAAATTTTCCTAAGTCATGGCCCCATATTTTTTTATAAAAGTGACCCACATCAACTAGGGAAGGTTCCCTAATTTTTGCAGAATTTTTGGAGACATAAAAATAGGGGTTCCTTTGTAAGGTCAATAAAAAGGGTAATTTTTAAAAAGGAAAAAGAATTTCCCAATTAAATATTTATCCAGAGATAAAATCACAAATGCAAGTACCAAGTGGGAGGAAAATGGAAAGCACAAGATCCCACTTGATTTATCATGTTTGCAAAGGTTCAAGATTTTAAAAGAATTTCCTGGAGGTTTAAACCCAAATGCACATGAAATAATGAAATAATGCATTTTGGGAAAAATTGCAAAAAGGCCAAAATTCGGGTGTTACAGACCTTCCCCCCTTAAGATGAATCTCGTCCTCGAGATTCCTGTTGCTCGTTGAACAGATACGGATATTCTGCCTTCAGCAAATCTTCTCGTTCCCAGGTTGCTTCTTCCTCTGTGTGCTTGTCCCACTGAACCTTGTAGAACTTGGTGACCTTGCTGCGAGTGCGGCGTTCTGACTCATCCAAGATTCTGACGGGGTGTTCCTCGTAAGTCAGTTCGCTGCTCAACTCCAGTTCCTTAAAGTCAGCCTGCTTGGTTGGGGGTGAGATGCACTTCCTTAGCTGGGATACGTGGAAGACGTCATGTACTCCAGCCAATTCCTCTGGCAGTTCCAGCTGGTAGGCTACTGATCCTTTCTTGCCAAATCTTGAAAGGTCCAATGAATCTTGGGGCAAGCTTTCCTTTCATGTGGAATCTTTTCAGTCCCTTGAGAGGTGTTACTCGAAGATAGACATAGTCGTTTTCCTCGAAGTGAATCTGACGATGTCGCCGGTCGTAATAGCTTTTCTGGCGGGATTGCGCTGCCTTGAGCCGGTCCCGAATCAGACGTACTTGCTTTTCTGCCCTCATCAAATCATCGGGCTTAAAGATCTTGCGGTCTCCAACCTCGGACCAGTTTAGTGGGGTCCGGCATTTTCTCCCATACAGGGCTTCAAAGGGTGACATCTTCAGGCTGCCTTGGTAGCTGTTGTTGTATGAGAACTCTGCATAGGGTAAACTATCTTCCCATCCTGCTCCATAGGCGAGTACACACGAGCGGAGCATATCCTCCAGGATTTGATTAACCCGCTCGGTTTGACCGTCGGTCTGCGGATGATAGGCTGTGCTGAAGGATAACTTTGTTCCCATGGCATGATGTAGGCTTGTCCAAAATTTGGAGGTAAATTGTGTACCTCTATCCGACACAATGGTCTTCGGGACTCCGTGGAGTTTGACAATCTTGTTCACATAGAGTTGTGCCAGTTGGTCCGAGCGGTATGTGGTCTTGACGGGGATAAAGTGAGATACCTTCGTCAACCGGTCAACAATGACCCAGATGGAATCATTTCCTCGGCTGGATTTGGGAAGTCCGACAATGAAATCCATACTTATGTTGTCCCATTTCCACTCGGGTACCTTAAGGGGTTGGAGATATCCGGCGGGTTTCTGATGCTCGGCCTTCACCAGGTTGCATACATTGCAGCATGCGACATAGTAAGCGATATCCTTCTTCATACCGGACCACCAGAAGGTTTGCTTCAAGTCTTGGTACATCTTGGTGCTCCCGGGTGAATGGAATAGGCAGACTCGTGGGCTTCCCTGAGGATCTGCTGTATTAGTGTGGTCTTGTAGGGTACACAAAGGCGGGTACCGAAGCGGAGTACTCCTTGGCTGTCCAGGGAAAATTCCTTGGCCTGACCCAGCGGTATCTTGGCCTTGATCTTGCTTAGGCCGGGGTCGTTGGCCTGCTCGGTTTTTATTTCTTCCTCCAGGTCTGGCTTTACTTCTAGGGTGCTTAGATAGGCCCTGTTTCCCACGCACAAGTTTAGCTTCGCGAATTCTTTCTCCAACTTGGCCGCATCTTAGGGGGCTTCCTGCTCAGAGCATCTGCTACCACGTTGGCCTTCCCGGGATGATAATGAATCCCAAGGTCGTAGTCCTTGATTACTTCCAGCCACCTCCTTTGCCTCAGATTGAGGTCAGGCTGGGTGAAGATATACTTCAAGCTTTTGTGGTCCGTGTAAATCTCGCATCTTCGACCAATAAGGTGGTGTCGCCAAGTCTTCAGGGCGAGTATGACGGCGGCTAATTCCAAGTCGTGGGTGGGATAGTTGAGCTCGTGGGTCTTGAGTTGCCTTGACACATATGCGATGACCTTTCCTTCTTGCATGAGTACGGCTCCTAGCCCATTTCTGCAGGCATCACAGTATACGGTGAAATCCTTGGCATCATCAGGCAACACCAGAATTGGGGCGGTGGTTAACCGGGTCTTTAACTCGTTGAAACTTTCCTCGCACTCATCTGTCCAGGCATACTTGCGATTCTTCTTCAATAGATCCGTCATGGGCTTGGCTATCTTGGAAAAGTTTTCGATGAATCTTCGGTAATACCCGGCCAATCCTAGGAAGCTTCGGATTTCTGATACGTTGGTGGGAACTTTCCAGTTTAGCACATCGGAGATCTTGTTGGGGTTTACAGCCACACCGGCTCCAGACAACACATGTCCTAGGAATTCCACTTCCTTTAACCAGAATTGGCATTTGCTGTACTTGGCATAAAGTTGTTGCTCACGCATTCTTCCAAGAACTATTCTGAGGTGTTCGGCGTGCTCCTCCTCATTTTTGGAGTAGATGAGGATGTCGTCGATAAACACCACGACAAACTTGTCGAGATACTCCATGAATACCTTGTTCATCATGCCCATGAAGTAGGCTGGAGCATTTGTTAGGCCGAAGGACATAACTGTGCACTCATACAATCCATATCTGGTGGTGAATGCGGTCTTGGGGATATCACTTTCTCGAATCTTCAGCTGGTAATAACCCGTACGGAGATCAATCTTGGAGAATACTCGGGCACCACGGAGTTGGTCGAATAAATCATTGATTCTCGGGAGTGGGTACTTGTTCTTGATGGTGACATCATTGAGAGCGCGATAGTCGATGCATAATCGGAGGGTACCATCGCTCTTCTTTGCAAACAAAACCGGTGATCCCCAAGGTGAAATGCTTGGGCGGATGAACTTTTTCTGAATCAATTCGTCAAGCTGTTTCTTCAGTTCCACTAGCTCGGGACTTGTCATACGGTAGTGTTTCTTGAATATTGGGTTTGTCCCTGGTACAACTTCAATTGCAAATTCAATATCACGGTCAGGGGGCATTCCGGGTAATTCATCTGGAAAGACATCCGGGTATTCACTGACCACATACACTTCCCCTATCTCCGGGGCTTGAGCAAGAAACATCTTCGCATTTATCTGGTGAGGCTTATTTGGCACATAAGTGGTTCGTATGCCTTCCGGGTTGGTGAGAGTAACTGCCCTGGTTGCACAGTCGATCTGAGCTGCATGCTGAACTAACCAATCCATACCCAGGATGGCGTCGAGGCCGGGCACATTGAGGGTGCTAAGCTGAGCGGGAAATTTCACTTGATTGATGCTGATTGTCAGGTCTTGACACATGGTGTTTGTTTTCATCTCCGAGGCGGGGGTTTGTATCACCAAAAGATGGCCCAAAGGGGAAACGGGAAAACGGTGTTTGGCAACAAAATCCTTCGAGATGAAAGAATGGGAAGCTCCAGAATCGAATAAAATCAGCGCGGGTTTAGTGTTGATAGTACACGTACCAAGCACTACGTCTGAAGCTTCATATGCTTCCTCTGCTGACATGTGGTGGACACGGGCAACTTGAGGTGGCTTGATCGCCCCAGCAGGGTGGTTGTTGCCGGAGTTGTTATTGTTGCCGTTGCCGTTACTGAGGGGGCAATCCTTGATGTAGTGTCCTGTCTTGCCGCACTTGAAGCAGGAGTTCTCCCTCTTACAATCATCCACGAGTGGGCGCTTGTGGTAGAATCCTTCCCGGGGGTATCCATCCTTCCTGGGTTGATTCCAAGAGTTCTGAGGAGTTGAGATCGGTTGTTGGGTTGCCATGGGCGTGGTTTTGAAGAACCTCCTTCATGCTGGTTCTTGCGTGGCTCGAACTTCCGCTTGTGGGAGTCATAGATGGTGCGGTGCTCCTTTTCTGAGATTAGCGCAGTGTTGATCATGGCCTGAAAATCTGGAAACTGCAGAACACTGAGCTGAGTTTTTATGGCCTGATGCATTCCATGAAGGAACCTGTCTTTCTTCTTTTCCTCAGTGTTGATGTCCTCAGGTGCATAGCGAGCAAGGTTGTTGAACTTGGTCAGATATTCGCTGATGGACTTGCTGCCTTGAGTAAGTGCCAAAAATTCCTGCTGTTTCATCTTTATGAGGCTTGAGGGAATGTGGGCCCTGCGGAATGCTTCCTGAAATTCTGCCCAAGTGACAGGGGGTCCATCGCCTCTGGCGTCCTTTTGGTTGTCCCACCAAATGCTGGCGGGCCCTCAAGGTAGTGGGTGGCGAAGGGCACTTGGTCCTGCTCGTCTACGCGAGCGAGTTCCAGTTTCTTTCCCATAGCACGGAGCCAATCATCAGCCTCAAGTGGGTCATCAGCATATGCGAACTTGGGCGGTTGTGTGCGCTGGAAGTCTTGCAGCTTTGAGCGGCCTGGGGGTGGAACATTACGGGCTTGCATGTACGTGCCAAACTCTCTCATGATCTGTGTCAGATGCTGGTTGTGGCGTTCATCCATCATCATCATAAACTGACTTGGGCTTGGTTCCTGATTTGGTGGAGGAGGAGGTGGTTGCGGAGGCTCGGGATCCTCGCCAGCTTGTCGTGCGGAACGACGAACCGGGGTTCCTTGGCTGCTACTCGCACCATTATTGGGCCTCATCCTGACTGTTGCATGTAATGGCGCGTATCATGAGCATCCATATGGGGAAGGTGTAACATCCACGGAAAAACCAAATGGAAACACAGTTTGCAAAAGAAACACAAGCATGATGTTATACAATGGATGATGGGGTTACAAGATTCAAGCACTCGCTATTTTACAACAGATGCAAGGTAAAGATACAAGCTACTCGTACAGGATACATGGTACAAGATACAAGACGCAAAGCACTCGGTACCAGATGCAGGATACAACTCTACCACTACATTATTCAAGCACGCGATACATCGGAAAGTACAGTACACTAAGCGATGCTGTCTCCGAGCGTCTAGAACTCCATCTCGAGGGGTGTCGCTGGCGTGGCGGTGTCGAGGGGCTCCTCCGCGGGGCTGTAGTCGGGTGAAGCGCGGTCGTCGCGGGAGTCTCCGGAGTAACTCTGTGGCTCGGCCGCCTGGACGCGACGACGCTGAGACCGAACGGGAGTGAAGCGCGAGTAGTAGTGAGCAGCGCTGCTACGAGTGCGGGAAGGTGGCGTCGGAGCGGTAGACGAGGAGTAGCGGGCAAGCCCCCTCCTGATCTGCTCGAGGGAACTGAGCCTAAAGGTGGGGAGACGAGGTGGCGACTAGAAGTGCCGGAACCAGAAGCTCGCGTCATCTCGGCCAAGGCCACGTTGGCGCGAAGGGAGGCAAACTGGAGAAGGGTGGTGTGGAGGTACTGGTGGAGATAGGTGGTGTACTGAATAAGGGCGGAGAGAGGTGAGCTAGGGTCACCTGGGTTGGGGAAAAGGGTGTCCCCGTTGTCTAAAGCCAACCTCGGGAAGTAGGCGTAACGGGTGCACTGCTTCATGACGGGGTCGACGGTGCGAAGGAACAGGATGGCATCTCCTGCAGCCTCCTGTATGGCTCGAGACGCCTGTGTACAGACACCGGAAGTGAGGCCGTGCTCATCCCTGCGGACACGGGCTGCGGACGCAGGCGGACGGTGGCGGTGAACTCCGAGGTGAGCCTGTCGAGACGGTTGTGGTACACGTGGTAAGTCGGGGGAGGTGCGCCTGGGTAGAGGTGGTCCCAGATCTCCCGAAGAAACTGCGGAAAACCGGGAACGTGCACGGCGGTAGTCTCGGCGAGCAACTCTGCCATCTGTGACAGAGACAGAATTCAAATAAAGTGAGCGTTAAGTTTTAAAGCACAAACAGACAGAGAAACATTGGAAAAAGTTGTCAACACAACAAGTTCTATTCTACGTCGTCCAAGAACTAGGGCATCCTACAGGCAGTTAGGCTCTGATACCAAGCTCTGTGGCACCCCGATCCAGATGATCGAGTCACCCCATATACCAGTCCCAGAAACACTGGATATATGACAGCTTGATAAACAAAGGCAAAACCAAATATATTCATAAGGCTTCGAGTTTGCACAAATACAAGGTTACAACACGGGTGAGGCTCCAGCTCTTGCGCAACAGGCGCACACAACAGTATGTACATTATTTTTCTAACATCGAGCCTCTAGCGGAAGTCGTAGCGGAAGCGAAGATAGTAGCGTGGCGATAGCGGCCTTATTCCACAGGGTCCTGCCTGGGACACGGGTTCCTAGTTCTCATAGAGCGGGTACTCGGCGACTGGTTCAGCAGGGTCTGGCCACATGAAAAGCCAGGTAAGTACTTGAAGTACTCGCAAGACATCAGCCCAAAAACAAGCAAGGTCTATCTATATGGCATGGCATGGTTCAGAAAGTAACATGGCATGAGGTCGGTTGCGAGGATGAGTCCAAGCTTAACGGTTGGACATAACTTACCTACTTACCTTAGTAGGGGTGTTTTCTCGATATCAAGTGAGATCACGTTTCTCACTTGACAACTCATAATCACAACTAGGCATTCAAGCCTCTAGCCAACTCTGGCTTAATTCACAACTATCCGAGTCCTTAGCCAACTCTGGCTTGACTCCCAAAATCTCCTGTGTTCGTTGGTCTCAACTTAATTATTTCTCCAAGTTCGACTGGACTGACTCATAGTGTGACTTGACCCAAACATCGTCCCGTAACCTGGGGACAAGGCTAGAATCTAGATTTACACTCTCGAGAGGTTGCAACATTTATCCACACGCTGAAGTCTAGGCTTGTACCGCCGGTACCGAAGTACTAGAACCGATCATGGCGGCAGCACAAACCCACACTTCCACAACCGTTTATCCTACCCGGACACTCCCTGTATAGCCACCGACATAGCTCTACGCCTTATGAAGAAGTGAATCCGGCACGTCCCCAACAGATGAGCGACGCCTAGCTCCGGAACCTTCACAAGACTAGCCCCGACCACAAAGGTAACCGACTAGACTTGCCAAAAGGGTGGCGTCAAAGGAGGCCTGATAAAATACTCAGTTATGGTCCGCCCATGTGAACGACGCATGGTTGTGCTGGGTGTTTGGTGAGTGGCACTAAGTGACTCAATCTAGTCGAGGGAGGTGATTATCTTCTTAGTCATTTTGTTTGATTACAGACATCAACATTAACAAAGTAACACAAGGTAACCTCATAACAATACAGCACAGAATATATCACTTGCATGCATAGATAACAACATAACAATAATAATAATACCCGGGTGACTGTGGCGGGAGACCCGGCCGGTGTCACTCGGGGGTTAGTGTTCACAGAATAATAGCATAATGTTTCAAACGGATGACGGTGGCGGGAGACCCGGCCGGTGTCACCGTAAAAGAATGAACCGAAAAGCACTCATAAAAATGAGAGGGCATCCATTCCACTCGAGGGTTACCCCGACGTGGTGTCAGCAATCTCGGCAATAAGAACCAAATGGAAAGTCAGCTCCCAAGCGTCGCAGTCCGGGTGGTCTATGCCAACCATATTTGACGGAGGGACAAGGCAAATAACTCTTTTGGCGAATGCCCCCAACTCCGAGGATCATAAGACGACATTCGTCCGCTCCTCACCTCGGCGAAGAAGAAAGAAGCAAACAAAGCCCCGCAAGCGCGAGACGCACAGTTGTAATAATTTCCCCCATTCCTTTGACTGAGGCGGTATCACCGGCCATTGTCTAGGGAACGTGAGTGTTGCACGGATAAGCAATACAAAGGAGTGCAATAATTAAAAATGCAATATGACATGTGAGGTGCAACAGATATTAATTCAGCAGTCAAAATATTTCCTAAGTTCGACCAAGTTTGAAATTGGGTTGGTGGCTTGCCTTCGGGTTCAGAGGTAACTCCTAATCCGTCGGAGAGGTTCGAATCTAAAAGAACAAGACAAAAATGCATCAAAAATCCCTCCTAGGGTATTTAAATAAATGCCAAAACAAATAATTCCAAATAATTCTTTTCTGGTTCCATTTGAAAGAGAAAATTCAAACTAAGCCAACAAAATTGGTTTCATATTTTTCTGACCATTTTTCAGAGAGAAATGGCATTTCAAAGTTTGGTTTAATTTCTGCCAATTTCCAGTAGAAAAATAAAACAGAAAATCCAAACAGAAAAACGATTCGGAAATGTTTAAAAACCTGACAGTGGGTCCCACTGTCAGTGACTCATAGATCCCGAACCGTTTTCTTCTCACGCGCGGAAAAATAAAAGAAATCCGGCGATGCTCCGGCGAACTCACCGGCGTCGAATCGCGGCGGCTAGGGCGAGGCAGAGGGGTGGGGAAGGAAGCAGAGCGGCTCAGGGAGAGGTTGCGCAGCTCGTCGGTGCACTCGAGCTTGATGGGGAGCTCGGGCGGCACCAGTGCGTCTTCTCCGGCGGCGGGAGCTTGCGGTCGATGATGGACACGGCGTCTCCGGCCACCATTCACCCTGGCGAGCACGGCATCGTCACCGTGCCTGTGGAGGCTACGGGTGGAGGAATCGAGCGGGGAAGGCTGGGTGAGCGAATGGTGCGGTGGGCAGTGCGGCTCGGGAGGGCTCGATCCCGGCGAGGGCTAGCTCCTCTGGGCTCGTGGCTGGGGTGGAGGGCGACTGAGGGAGTGGGAGAGGTGGTGTGGTGAAGGAATGGTGCGGGGGTGGCCGTTTTATACGGTTCCCGTGCAGCGGCCGGAGTAATGGCGCGGCGAGGTGTCGCGCACGGCGTGGAGGCGACGGTGGACGGTGTGTCGCGAAACCGGTGGCACAGAAGGCGCACGCGGCACAGGAGGGAGCGAGTGGATGAGCTCGGGGCGGCTGGGTCGCTGACGAGCGGGGCCCCGGCGGCGCTGTGCTGGACGGCGCGTCGGCTAGCGGTCCGGGCGCGTGCGGGATTCTCCTCCGGCGACGCGTGGTGACGGAGAGGTTCAGGGAGAGGAGGGGAACATGCTGGGCTTGGTTAGGGTCGCGGGGAAGCTGAACGCCGATGACCACAAAGTGGCGGCGCCGTCGGGCACGGCTCTCGCCGGCGGTGATCACCGTTTTGTCCACGCCAGAAGCGACATCGACACGTTTCTCTCAGCTCCGTGCTCCAAATGAGGTGTGGTTTTCACCACTGTGTGCCAAATTCAAAATCCTCTAACTTTGCTGACTAAAGTTTCTTCAAATTTGAAAGTTGGTCCGACTAGTTTTTGTGAAAAACAATACTGGTCAAAAAGAGTTTTAAAGTTTTGGAGGGGTAGATGGTGTTAGATGGATATGCCCTTTTTTGAGGTAGGAGGGATGATGGGGAGTCTATCTATGCCCTGGATTCATCCAGGAAAAATAATTTGGATAGGTTTAAAAATGTTTTGAGAAAACAGGCAGAAAGGAAAAAGAATTATGGAGGGAAATTTTCCTAAGTCATGGCCCCATATTTTTTTATAAAAGTGACCCACATCAACTAGGGAAGGTTCCCTAATTTTTGCAGAATTTTTGGAGACATAAAAATAGGGGTTCCTTTGTAAGGTCAATAAAAAGGTAATTTTTAAAAAGGAAAAAGAATTTCCCAATTAAATATTTATCCAGAGATAAATCACAAATGCAAGTACCAAGTGGGAGGAAAATGGAAAGCACAAGATCCCACTTGATTTATCATGTTTGCAAAGGTTCAAGATTTTAAAAGAATTTCCTGGAGGTTTAAACCCAAATGCACATGAAATAATGAAATAATGCATTTTGGGAAAAATTGCAAAAAGGCCAAAATTCAGGGTGTTACATCATACCTTCCTCTTGGGGTTCCCAACGAACGTGTGTCTTTCACGTCATCAAGCACTTTTTCTGGCACCGTTGCCGGGGAGGTCAAGCCTTCTGCAAGGGAGTCTCTCACTTCCAATCTCTTTACTTTGTTATTGTCTTGCTTAGTTTATTTTTATGTTTGTCTTGTTTGCTTCTTTTATCAAAAACACAAAAAATTAGTCACTTGCATTTATTTTCTTATTTTAGTTTTGCTTTAATTTTGCTAAAATGAGTAGTCCTGAAGTTGAAGTTCGTTTGTTTAGGCAACAAGGAGGAGAAAGTTTGAAAGATGCTTGGTATAGGATAAGTGATGCTCATCATAGATGTACAAAAAAAGATTCCACCATGATCCTTCTTAGGAATTTTTATGTTGGTATCACTAGTTGGTATAGGTATGTTCTGGACACTCTTACAGGGGGTAATTTTCTGGATTCTCCTGCTTTGGAAGCTTGCAATTTAGTTGAAAGTTTGGTAGGGATACCACCTCTTACTAAAGATATTAAAACTGAGATCACTCTGGAAGATGTTATTAAAAAGTTGGATTCTATGGACAAAAACTTGCCAAGTTTTCTTGATAATGCTAGCAAGGTTAATGAATCAATAGTAAGCATCGATGAAAGAATCACTGTTTTAGAGGCTAGTAATATCCATGATACTCAAAATCATAGAATTGGTGAGTTAGAGGAGGCTATGGAAACGTTAAGTTCAACTTTTCTTCTCTTAAAACTAAGAGGGAGAAAGCTTTGTGGGAAAAGAGCAAAAGTTCATTTATGTTCCCAAGATGCCTAAATTAAAGCCTCCTAATGCGCTTAAAATTGACAAAACCTTTAGTACAATTAATGGTGACTTACACAATGGAACATCTTCAAGGACACCTAAAGTACCTATTGTAACAAGTTGTGTTTTAGAGGAAGCCTTTGGTGATTTGGATGCTTCTGCACTTGCAAACACTTGATTTTCACTTTCTGCGCCTAGCTGAAAGTCGTTAAAGAAAAGCGCTTATGGGAGACAACCCATGTTGTTTTATCTTATGCAATTTTCTTTTATTTGAGTCATGGAGCTTGTTTACTTCTGTAACAACTCCTTTGTATCTTTATTTTATTGCATTGTTGTGCCAAGTAAAGTGTCTAGTAGAAAGTTGATGCTAGATTTGGATTTCTGCGCAGAGAAAGATTTTTGCTATCCACCGTTTTGAGCTGTACGCACTCCAGAAAAATTGGAAAATTTTGAAAACTTCACGCGTGATCCTGAGATATGTATGCAACTTTCATTAGTTTTGAGTTTTCTGATCTGATCAACTTAAGTGCCTCGAAAAAATTAGTCTTTACGGACTGTTCTGTTTTTGACAGATTCTGCCTTTTATTTTGCATTCTCTCTTTTACCGTGTTTGAGTGGATTTATTTGCTCCACAAAACATCCGTGGCTATAGGTAATGTCCAGAATTATGGGAGATGATTGTGGCTTCACAGAACATGTGAATTTTTGATTATGCACTAACCCTCTAATGAGAATTACTTTGAGTTTGGTGTGAAGGAAGTTTTCAAGGATCAAGAGAGGAGGATGATATAATGTGATCAAGAAGAGAGAAAAGCCTAAGCTTGGGGATGCCCCCGTGGGTCAACCTAGCATATTTCAAGAAGACTCAAGCGTCTAAGCTTGGGGATTCCCAAGGCATCCCCTTCTTCATCGACAACTTAGCAGGTCATCTCTAGTGAAACTATATTTTAATTCTTTCACATCTTATGTGCTTTACTTGGAGTGTATGTGTGCTTTTATTTTTGCTTTGTTATTTTCATTTTCTGAATAAATTGGATCCTAGCATTCTTGTGTGGGAGAGAGACACGCTCCGCTTTTTCATATGAATACTCGTATTCTTCACTTATATTTGTTGAGTATTCTTGTCTAGCTACGGCAATACTTTTAGCTCATGTTTTTCATGCATCTCTTGTTCAGAGCTGTTAGTTCTTGTAGAGAAGTACTCTCTTGTTTCATTGTTAAATTATTTGGAGAGTTTTGTGTTGAAATAAGTTGATTGGTGTTTGGTTGGAAACAGAAAATGCTACATGTGGTAGATGGTATATTGAAAAGACATACTTATTCTTTTAGATCATTGTCTTGGATAATTTGATGCTTTGCAATTGTTTTGAGCTCTCAAGTAGGTCATGTTTAAGCTCTTGCATCATGTAGTTAAAAACCTACTAGTGAAGAACTACCGTAGAGCTTGCTGAAATTTGGTTTGCATGTTTGGTATCTCTAAGGTCTAGATATTTTCTGGTAAAAGTGTTTGAGTAACAAGGAAGACAGTGTAGAGTCTTATAATGCTTGCAATATGTTTTCATGTAAGTCTTGTTGTACCAGTTGATATCCTGTGTTTGCTTCAAGCAACCTTGCTAGCCTAAACTCTGTACTGAGAGGGAATGCTTCTCGAGTATCCAAACCTTGAGCCAAAACCCATGCCATTTGTGTCCACTATAACTACCTATCATGTGGTATTTCTTGCCATTCCAAGTAAATACTTCATGTGCTACCTTTAAACTATTCAAAAGCTATTATCTCTTATTTGTGTCAATGTTTTATAGCTCATGAGGAAGTTATGTGGAGTTTTCTCTATCAACCTTGTCAGACAGACTTTCACCAATGGACTAGTGGCATATACATCCGCTTATCCAATAATTTTGCAAAAAGAGCTGGCAAATGGGGTGCCCAGTCCCAATTAATTACAACTTTAACCGCTTAATTCTCTTCACATGTTTTGCCATGATTTATCAGAAGCCAATTTTCAAAGTGTTAAACAATATCAAATAGGCACTCCTCCATGGTATGTGATTGTTGGAAGGCACCCGAGGATTCGGTTAGCCATGGCTTGTGTAAGCAAGGTTGGGAGGAGTGTCATACCAATTTATAAATATGCATGTGTAAACAAAATAGAAGAGGGATGATCTACCCTTGGGTAGAAATAACGTCCTTCATGGGAGCCGCTCTTGAAAGTCTGGTTGACAAGGGGGGTGGGGGTAGAGTGCCCACTGCCATTCGTTGACAACAACAAACACCTCTCAAAAACTTACTTTATGCTCTCTTTATGATTTCAAAAACTTAAAAAGCTCTAGCACATGATTTAATCCCTGCTTCCCTCTGCGAAGGGCATTTCTTTTACTTTTATGTTGAGTCACTTTACCTACTTCTTTCTATCTCAGAAGCAAACACTAGTGTCAACTTTGTGTGCAACAATTTTTCTATGCTTGCTTATTGCACTAATTATATTTATTTGTGTTGACAATTATCCATGAGATATACATGTTGAAAGTTGAAAGCAATTGCTAAAACTTAAATCTTCCTATGTGTTGCTTCAATGACTTTTACTTAGAATCTATTGCTTTATGAGTTAACTCTTATTCAAAAAAATTGATGCTTGTCTTGAAAGTACTATTCATGAAAAGTTTTTGCTTATGTGATTCAGTTGTTTACTCTTTATCTATCTGTTAGCAGACTATAGACCATTGCCTTGAGTCACTTCATCCATAACATGAGCCTAGCAATATTATTTGATCAAGATTGTGTGGTAGCATGTCTGCTCAGAAATTATTTTGTTGTTATCGTTTTACCTACTCGAGGACGAGTAGAAATAAGCTTGGGGATGTTTGATATGTCTCCAACGTATCCATAATTTCTGATGTTCCATGCTTATATTATACCAATTGCTACATGTTTTATTTACACTTTATATCATTTTTATGCATTTTCTGGGACTAACCTATTAACAAGATGCCATAGTGTAAGTTCCTGTTTTCTGCTGTTTTTGTTTTCCAGAAAAGTAGTTCTAAAAAATTCTCGGAATTGGACGAAACAAAAGCCCATGGTCCTATTTTTCTGTCACGTACACGGAGTCCGAAGGAGAGACGAAAAGGGGCACCGAGGCGCCCTCACCATGCCACGGCGTGGGCCCCCTCTGCCGCGCCGCCACGTGGTGAGGAGCCCACTGATACGTCTCCAACGTATCTATAATTTCTGATGTTCCATGCTTATATTATGTCAATTGCTACATGTTTTATATACACTTTATATCATTTTTATGCATTTTCTGGGACTAACCTATTAACAAGATGTCACGGTGCCAGTTTCTGTTTTCTGCTGTTTTTGGTTTCAGAAAAGTTGTTCTGGAAATATTCTCGGAATTGGACGAAACAAAAGCCAAAGTTCCTATTTTCCTGACACGTACACGGAGTCCGAAGGAGAGACGAAGGGGGCCGTGGGCCGCCCTCACCATGTGGTGGCGCGGTCCCACCTCATGCCGCGCCGCCACGTGGGGAGGACGCCACGGGCCTCCACCGACGTTGCCCCTTCGCCTATAAATTGCCTTTCTCGGGAAAACCCTAAGTACCCGAGTTATATTCCACGAAAAGTTCCAGAGCCACCACCGCCGTCAACCCTAACTCGGGAGGGTTCTGAAGCTCTTCTCGGCACCCTGCCAGAGAGGGGAATCATCACCGGAGGGCTCCACATCGCCATGCCTGCCTCCGGAGTGATGTGTGAGTAGTTCATCTTTGGACTATGGGTCCATAGCAGTAGCTAGATGGTTGTCTTCTGCTCTTGTGCCATCATGTTTAGATCTTGTGAGCTGCCTATCATGATCAAGATCATCTTATTGTAATACTACATGTTGTGTTTGCTGGGATCCAATGAATATTGATACTATGTCAAGTTGAATACTGAATATTATGTCTATGTCTTTTATGATCTTGCATGCTCTCCGTTACTTGTTGATACTCTGGCCAAGTAGATGCTTGTGACTCCAAGAGGGAGTATTTATGCTAGATAGTGGGTTCAGTCTCCATTTAATCTGGGGGAGTGATAGCAACTCCTAAGGTTGTGGATGTGCTGTTGCCACTAGGGGTAACCTAATGATGCTTTGTCTAAGGATGAATGTGTTGTTTACATTATGCACTTTACTTAATGCAATTGTCTATTGCTTGCAACTTAATACTGGAAGGGGTGCGGACGCTAACCTGAAGGTGGACTATTTAGTCACAGATGCATGCTGGATAGTGGTCTGTGTACTTTGTCGTAATGCCCAAATAAATCTCATAGTAGACACCACAACTTGCACATGCATGTTATGCACTTATCAATATTGTCAATTGTCCAGCTGTAATTTGTTTACCCAGCATGTTAGTTATTTATTATGGAGAGACACCACTAGTGAACTGTGAACTCCGGTCCATTCTTTTACATCTGAAATACAACCTACTGCAATCATTGTTCTTTTTCATTCTCTGCAAACAAACATCATTTTCCACACTATACGTCTAATCCTTTGTTTTCAGCAAGCCGGTGAGATTGACAACCTCACTGTTAAGTTGGGGCAAAGTAGCTTGATTGTGTTGTGTAGGTTCCACGTTGGCACCGGAATCCCTGGTGTTGCGCCGCACTACACTCCTTCACCAACAAACTTCAGAAGTGACTTTGATCTCCTACTGGTCCGATTAAACATTGGTTTCATACTGAGGGAAAACTTGCTGTTGTACTCATCATACCTTCCTCTTGGGGTTCCCAACGAACGTGTGTCTTTCACGTAACATCACCCACGGGTCTCCACCGACGTCGCCCCTTCGCCTATAAATTCATCTTTTCGGGAAAACCCTAGACACCCGAGCCATTATCCATGAAAAGTTCCAGAGCCGCCGCCGCCGTCAACCCTAACTCGGGAGGGTTCTGAAGCTCTTCCCGGCACCCTGCCGGAGAGGGGAATCATCACCGGAGGGCTCTACATCGCCATGCCTGCCTCCGGAGTGATGTGTGAGTTGTTCATCCTTGGACTATGGGTTCATAGCAGTAGCTAGATGGTTGTCTTCTCCTCTTGTGCCATTATGTTTAGATCTTGTGAGTTGCCTATCATGATCAAGATCATCTTATTGTAATGCTACATGTTGTGTTTGCTGGGATCCGTTGAATATTGATACTATGTCAAGTTGATTATTGAATTATCATATACATGTTATTTACGATCTTGCATGCTCTCCGTTGCTTGTTGATACTCTGGCCAAGTTGATGCTTGTGACTCCAAGAGGGAGTATTTATGCTAGATAGTGGGTTCAGTCTCCATTTAATCTGGGGGAGTGACAGCAACCTCAAAGGTTGTGGATGTGCTGTTGCCACTAGGGGTAAAACAGTGATGCTTTGTCTAAGGATAATTGTGTTGCTTACATTATGTACTTTATTTAATGTAATAGTCTGTTGCTTGCAACTCAATACTGAAAGGGGCGTGGATGCTAACCTGAAGGTGGACTATTTAGGCACAGATGCATGCTGGATAGCGGTATGTGTACCATGTTGTAATGCCAAGTAAATCTCATTGTACCGTCATAACTTGCACATGCATTGTTATGCATTTATCAATATTGTCAATTGCGCAACTGTAATTTGTTTACCCAGCATGTTAGTTATCTTTTATGCAGAGACACCACTAGTGAGCTGTGGACCCTGGTCCATTCTTTTACATCTGATAATACAACCTACTGCAATCATTGTTCTCTTTTATTCTATGCAAACAAACATCATTTTCCACACTATACGTCTAATCCTTTATTTTCAGCAAGCCGGTGAGATTGATAACCTCACTATTAAGTTGGGGCAAAGTATTTTGGTTGTGTTGTGTGCAGGTTCCAAGTCAACCGTCAGGACCACCATTTGAAGCACCTTTTCTGGCACCATTGCTAGGGAGAGGAAGCACCTCTGTTCAGCAAACTTCCACCTCCCTGCGACAACACTTTTCTTGGCGCCGTTGACACCTTCAGAAGTGTCTTCATCTCCTACTGGTTCGATAACCTCGGTTTCATACTGAGAGAAAACTTGCTGCTGCACTTATCATACCTTCCTCTTGGGTTTCCCAACGAACGTGCGTCTTTCACTTCATCATGTACGCGAGATCATCTCTTGTTACTCTTCACTTCAAAAAATGATATTCATGTGTGAAGAACGTTGCTACAATGGTGAAGCGTATATATGGCTGAATGAGGCAATCACACTCTCTATTAAACTTGTTTGCTTTGCTTTCGGTTCAATTCTTTAACTATACGATTACACCATAGTCGTTGAAGCGTTGTATTCTTGAAGTTGGATTGGTTAATGAGATTACTTTCATGCAGTTTGTTATGAGAACTATTTGTACTGCAACATCGGTCGGAGGATGTGATAGAAATTACTCATATGCACGACTAGGCCAGGCTGAAGATTCAAGAGTCGGTTGTAAATAAAGAAAATATCAACTACAATGAATACTATATCTGACAATAAAGAGGAAGTCATCAAAATGATTTTACTTGATGCGCTGGAAATTAGGATGCACAAGAAAAATAAAATGGTTGTAAGTCATGCAAAAAAAAAAAAATATCAACTTTACCATCTTAGCTTTGCTTTAGAAGGAGGACATGAGATTGAGTAAACATGTGAGCATGTGTTGTCCTTATTTCCGATCTGCAGTTTTATAGAAAGGTACAGTTGGTTGGTGAATGGCTAGTAAAGGTTATGATTTTCCTCTTGAAATATTTGATAGAGGAATGCTTGCCGGTATCACATATCTGAGCTCTCTATATATAGTGTTTATTCAGCATGTCTACATCACTCAAAATGTTACGATGAAGTAGTGTTTATTTTGTCATGCAAGAAAAAAAAAAGGCAGTCACGCGGCGGTTGTGTAGAATTGGGAGTCGTTGGGAAGCACAGTGTTTCGAAAAGTTGAAGCACCGTTTGCCTAGATGATCCGCTTTGTATGACTCAGCTATCTGATATTAGTAAGCTTCTCAGTTCAGGAAGCACATGGCGGCCGATCAGCGGGTCACAGAGACGAACTTCCTCAAGACCTAGCACATAGGCCACTCAGTCGGGTTACTTCTGTGGCAAAGGTGCTGCACGGGGCAGCTCAAAGAGTCTCTTTAGCTTAGTTTTAGACAGGTTGCTCGCATGCCCATGAGTATGGGTTTCCTGTTCAGGGTTCAGGATCTTGAGGTGCGTATATTTTTCTTATCATTCCAAAATAAACTTGTGTTCTTACTTTTTTTTAAGCTCCACAATTGAGCATTTAAGTTTTCAATGTAGAAAGCACGATAAACTTATGTTTTTGATCATCACAATTTATGCTCTCCATTTTTAAATCAATGAAACATGGACAGGCATTTGCAGTCGTTCAACAAACAAAAACTCGACCGTGCTGTACTACTGGCTTGCTGGCTTCACGTCTTGCGATCTGTCGGTTCTAATTCTTCACGTGAGTCCTTCGCGTGCAGCTTGACTTTGTGCGAGCGCTCCTCGCGTGTTGCCAGCTTTTTCATAGAGGTTTTGCATGGTCCAGCATTGCATAATGCAAGCGCGTACACGTACGCCGTCCGAGCTGGCGAGGAACTCGTGATGTTTGAATACATGTATTTTTACCTGTATCGTCTTTTCATTAGAACAGAAGATGGAGTATGTGAAGTGATAAACTGATCTAGAGAGTTCCCGTACGTAAATTACATGTGGAACAACCTTTGTCTCATGCAGGTATAGTGCAAATAAAGTATATAATACAAATATCAACATTTATAATAAAAAGCATATATATATTATTAGAATCATCCTAAAGTATATTTTCATGTTATGCTCATTTAGTACTATAGATGTCGATATCTTTCCATGTACAATTGATGAACTTTTAAAAGTTTGACCTAGTGTGTAGGAAATATATATACACTTGGTGAAAACTTTGACTAAACCAAAAAAATATGGGCTAATTCAGAACAAGGGAGTAGTACATATGATATATATAGTTGTCGCTTCGTACTAAATATATATAGTTGTCTCTTCAACATATGATATATACATTGACACCGTTTTCAATATTTACATGTGTTGAATTATTTGTTAGTAAAGAAAAGAAAAATTATCACGACGATATTGTTTCCAGCAGGTAAATCTAATGGTGTTATTTTCAAATGTTATCATAAAAGTATCTTATATTTTAGTAGTATTTTTTTCTTGACCAGATTATTTTTACAACGTTAGGTATTTACAAATGCAATAAGTAGTTGGTAATTTCAACATTTTCCAGGTCAGACCCAATTTAGAGGCCCCTGTGCAGGTGTGCTCCCTCCTTTACACGTAACTAAACCATGCATGTGAAACATCAACTAACTTTTGCACTGAATGTTGCATGCGACAAAAAGTTGTTCCACATGCAATTTACATATAGAGAACTCTCACCAGATCAGTTTAGCATTTCACATAGTATAAATGATACATTCTCACTTTGAAGTAAACAGATAACATTGTATATATTGACATATATACTTGTCCAATATTTACATTTGGCCGCTAAGTATCTGTTAGAGTGGAAATTTTGTATCACACCAATAGTTTTTCCTGATAAATTTAACGATACTACTTTCCCATTACTATCATAAAAATAATCTTATACACTAGCTAGTAGTTCCATTTTTTAGAAAATTACTAGTAGATGATTTTTAATTAGAAACTTACGTATAATCTTATACTTGATATTTCCATATTTTTCCAGCTCAGACCTAATTTAAAGGCGCCTGTGCAGCTGTGCTCCCTCCTTTACACGTACTGAAACCATGCATGTGACACGTCAACTAATTGTTTGCTTTAGGTGGCCAAGTCCAATCCTGGATCACCAGCATCAGCATACATGTCAACCTCTCCACGCACACAAATTTAAAAGCTAGCTTTGCCATAACTCCATTGCACGAGCATCCTCACGGATGCACAGCCTAGCAATCCAAGAGTACGAGAAAGACGATCGATCGATGCAAACGTCTCTCCCTCTCTCTATAAGGTGTCTTTAAGAATCCTACAGATCTCACAATTGCTTCTTCCATCTAGCTAGCTTCGGGCCTACACTGCATTCCATCGATCCATGCCTACCCATGTCGCCATGATCGTTCTTCTGCTCCTAGTGGTCGTTGCTGCGGCGGCTGGCCACGAGGGGAGGGTTGGGCCGCCGCCGCCGACGTCGGCGCCGTTCAGGGTGCGGCTGCACCACAGCCGGCAGAAGCTCTTCCGCGGGCGGGCGGCCAACGGGTGCATGCCACGGGGCTTCCGCGTGCCGCCGTCGGCGCCGAGCCGGTATGTCAATTACCACACCCTCGACGCCGGCGTGTGCGGCGACCACGGAGGTGGTGGTGGCCGGAAGCCGTGAGTTCTGCTGAGTGTAGGTGTCCGGCGACCACGGCGTGTAAGTTGAGCTATATATACACACATGATATGATTATACGAGTCCTGCCTGCTGAAAGAGTGAGGCAATATATATGATCTGTCCAGTATATGTTATGGATGTTTTTCACCCTTTCGTCAAAGAAGGGAAGGGTTTGATTAAGAGGGTGAACAATAATTTCTTGTAATTTTCATCTCTCAAACTCAGTACGTTGAATAAGTACTCCAGAATGATTTTTTCTCCATTGATCTTCACTTGGTTTTCACTCCATCCGTGCGAGACATTGATCACTCCTCCTTTGTTTTCACTCTGATTTTGTTCTCTGTGACCGTGAACTTTGTAAGTCATTGTCCAGGTACCTCTATGTGATGTTTTTTTGTTCTCCATTAGGCATGCGTTTTACTACTTTGGCATGGAGATCGAGTACTATTTTAGCGGATCCAGTGGGGAGTGGAGCGCAAGTTCAAACATTTTACAAACTCCTCGTGGACGATGTACTACTATTGTTTGATATTAGCAATGCTATACTATCTATACTTTTACCATTAGACCTGACGAACCTCCTGTGAAGAATTGGTCATTCGTACTAGTAAAAAATAGATATAGACGGCCACATTATCAGTGGTGTGCCTACAGATTTTATCACTGCACCTTCCGTCTAGCTATAGCTTCGCCTCAGTAAGTACACTGCATTTTGTCAATCCAAGCCTACCCATGTCGCCATGATCATTATTGTATATGTTAATCTGCTACGATGCTGCTACATGCACTAGAAGGAGACAATGGAATAAAACCATAAAGCTATAAAAGGATATGTTTGCAAGATAATAAAGAGTAAGTAAATAAAAGGATGGGTTTGTAAGATAATAAAGAATTAAGTAAATAAAAGGTACTTCCTACAGCTAAAAGAACCATAAAGTAACATAATGTGAGCCTGAAATAGTGGTGACAGGTGTGACGAAATTATCCATAAGCAATTTGTCAACTTACTATATCGATTTTCATCATTGCAGTTTTATATGTGGCAGAGGCCACAATATACACGCGTTCAATTATTTGTGATTACGCATACTTATGATTGAAATCTATAGCAAGCATCGAAAAATACTATAAGATTCCACGAAAATAAAACCCAACTATAACCTCAGGAAAATCGGCCCCCCTTCATTCCCATATGCTTTCAGTCACTGAAGTCAGGATCGTTACTATGTCACTTCCGCTTCCAGTGTAAAGCTTTCTCAAGCATACTACTAAATCTTTAGCGATGATCCATGCACGCTTAACATATGATGGGCACCATAGGACAGTTCATAACAACATACAAATCAAATCATCCATAGATATATCACCAATTAATCATATGACAAAAGGGAACTACTCAAAGGTAGGAGAGATGCAATAATTTATAACATCAAACACAATATTCACATAGGGAGTACAAAAATTTGTGGGAGAGTGGGTCACTGTAAATATAGAGAGGAGATGGCGGCGTCATGGCGAGGAAGAGTCAGCGTGTTTACCATGGTGCCGGCCAGCCGGCAAAGGGCATCACCGCCTCTTAGACTCCTTCCTCCATGGCTTTTTTTGGGACTGTAGATGATCCCTCCCTTGTAGATGAGAACCAAGTGTGTCTGTGTGTGGTGGGGGGAGGGGGAGGGGGGCATCGTGGTAACGGGTGACTGCCCAACAAGTTAGGGTTTTATCTCTTCATATATGTCGAGGACAATGCTTTTCGACTCACAACTGGTCTTGGGCACCTCCAAAACCTTCACCGGGTCAGCCTCAATCGGTCTATAGGGTCTAAACTGGATTCCCATGATCAGATCTGGGCCTTCAGTTGAAGATGGATACAGGTCTCGTCGATACTCCGTTTTGGACAAAGTTTAGATCAATCAACACATTCCCGGAAAATTTCCTTCAACCTTCGTGCAAAACCTTTTTCCGTTTGACGTTGTTGAAACCATTCTACGACTCCCGCTTCGCCTTGTTCTTCGGCTACGGTGTTGTCAACGACTTGCGAGGTCGACGGTCTTTGGCGACATGGTCGAGAAAGTTGAGGTCGCGACGGCCCGCGACACGCGGGTTTTGCAAATGGAGGGAAGATTGAAACTTTTGACATCGAGAGCAACATTATAGAGGGAGGTGGGGGATCGCGTGTCGACTCAATGTCTATTACTAGCAGGAGCTGCCTATCGGAGGGCATGTAAGGCAACCGACATTGACGACAAACTTATGCTCGATGTCGCACATGCGTGCACTGCCTCTCCATGCGGCCGAACACCGTCGACCCGTTAGAGAGATGAGTCGACGAAGAGAAAAGTCAGAGGTGGTGGGGCCAAGGGTAAGTGGGTCACATTTTTTTGCGGAACACAGTACAAACGCAGACGCTCACATATACTCACCCATATGAACGCTTGCACGTACACCCTACCCCATGAGCACCTCTGAAATACTGAGCCGGCGTATCGAGTCTTGACGGAGTCACCATGGACGCCTCGCTGCCGACAGGTAAATCGGCTCCCGCTGAAGAATATTTCATCTAGATGCAACAAAGCCAGATATTAAACCTGGGTTTGACGAAGTATTTTGGGTAAGTCGCTCACTTCACGAGGGTTTCGCACCCTCCGAAGGATCGCGCTCTCCCTTTCTCTCAATGACAGTGGGGCACGCAGGTGAGTCCACACAACATCCCGCCCACCCACCACCCAAAATTTCGAAATCCCCGAGACCTTCCTTCCCTTTTCACCACTCCTCCGCCGCGGAGTTTCTCGAGCAGACCCTCCCCTGCGCGCGCGGCGACCGGGCTACGGGACGACGGCGAAGGTGAGGGTTCCCTCCGCCTCGTCCGTCGGCACCAGATCCACACGAACCCCGCTTCGTTTCTGTGTCTGATCATTTCGTCTCCTCTTCAGCCTGGCTTGGACGGCGCGGCGCTGGGTGGCGGCGGCGCGTGGTAGATCCGCCGGAGATTCTCGGAACTAAGGTACGGACTCCGGATCCCCCCCTCCACCCCCGGATTGGCTCGGTTTAGGTAGTTGAGACGGATGCGCCCCTGGGCTGGATTGGCTTGTCGTGGCAAGTATTTGCCCGTGGCTTGTGATTCCGCTGGGGCAATTGGACTTGTGATTCCGCTGGGGAAACTGGACTTGTGATTCCGCTGGGGCAATTGGACTTGCTCTTACTTCCTGCAGCATGTTTAATTTGACACGGTTCAGTACCGCATCCATTCCCCTGCCCGAATCAGGTTGTGCACGCGCTTTGGTACCGTGTAATTTCAGGTTTCTGTCGCCATAGCAGTTCAGACTTGGCATATCATAAGTTAGTTACGCCTCACGAGAATATTTTGTGCGCTTCTGTGTTACTGTTCATTTCTATACTCTGTCAGGCATGCCTCACACATGCTGTATTTGCACACAACAATATGAAGAAATGATGCGTCTCCTACTCTATTTTTGTCATGCATGTATTTAAGGGATCAGTGGTACTCCTTGCTCTTGTGCCAACTCTGCAAATGTTTTCTTGGCACTGTTACTGTTCATTTCTATACTCTTTCAGGCACATGCCTCAAACATGCTGTATTCCAACAAAAACACAACGAAGTGAAATGATGCATCTCATAGTTCATTTTTTCATGCATGTATTCATCCCCCGCTCCAAATCAGGTTGTGCACGCACTTAAGGCACTTTGGTACCGTGTAATTTCAGGTTACAGTCACCGTATCAATTCAGACTTGGCATATTAGTTATGCTTCACGAGAATATTGTGTGCGCTTCTGTGTTACTGTTCGTTTCTATATTCTGTCAGTCATATGCCTCATACATGCTGTATTTCCATACAAAAAATGCAACGAAATGAATGATGCATCTCCTAGTTCATTTTGTCATGAATTTATTTAAGGGATCAATAGTACTCCTTGTTCCTGCGCCACTCCGAATCAGGTTGTGCACGCGCTTTGGTACCGTGTAATTTCAGATTTCAGTCACCATAGCAGTTCAGACTTGGCATATCATAAGTTACGCCTCAGGAGAATATTGTGTGCACTTCTGTGTTACTGCCCATTTGTAAATTGTGTAGGACATGCCGCGCTCAGACATGCTGTATTTTTTCCATACAAAAATATAACGAAATGATGCATCTCCTACTTTATTCTTGTCATGCATTCATTCCCCACTCCAAATCAGGTTATGCCCACACATTGGTACTGTGTAATTTCAGATTTCAGTCATCATAGCGATTCAGACTTGGCATATCATGAGTTATGCCTCACGAGAATATTCTGTGCACTTCTGTGTTGTGACTGTTCATTTCTAAATTTCTGTCAGGCATATGCCTCATACATGCTGTATTATTTCCATACAAAAATAAAACGAAATGCGTGCATATAAGGGATAATTGGTACTCCTTGCTCCTGTGCCAACTCTGTACTGCATGTATTACCGATTCCTTTTTTCCTTAATCCATTTCCCCTCCTTTGCTCATGCGTCACCAATTGTTTCCTGCAAGAATGTTTTCTAGGTGCAAGTATTCTGTTTACACATCTGTGAAGCTTAATTTCATTCTGAAAGACGATTTAACATTGGTTTGGTGGAACCTAACCTAATGCAATTGGTCTCCTGTTTATCAGCTTCAACTCAAGTTGTTTTGGTATATTATTACACCAGACCAGAAGCTGTGACGATGGACGTTGTGGTGCCAACCACCCAGAAAGTGAGTAGCAGTTCCTCTCCAAACTTGTTTCCTGTTTCAGTTCCAGCTCTTCTTTTCATAGTAGCGTTTAACAACTCGTGCACTATCATGTGTCTAGGCTGCATCAAGTGATCGTTGGAGTCTGGCCAGCAACCAGTATCCATCTGGTAAATTTCCCAAGGTCTCAATTGGTATCCCGATTCCAAAGGCAGGTTCTGTATCAAGAGGCAGAGATGATGCTAGTGCCGCTGCATTTGAGAGGAACTTGTCGCAGGGAACTGATGGAAGATCTAGACCCCCGAAGGGTCCTAGTGCTTCACTCCGGGTCTCACAAGAAGCTGCAAACCATGGTGGATCTGCTACAGAGGTACCCGAAGCCGTTCCTGTTAAGTGTTCTCTATCACAACCTGATGACCAGGCACGTGAGCAAATAGGAACCTTTTCCTTTGGAACAAGAAAAGAACAAGGCAGCCAGCCTGAAAAGACACCCTTTATGAGTTCACAAGAAAAGCGCGCAGTGGACTCTGCAGATAAAACCAAGCCCAACAGCGAAGTGCTTAGGATGAAGTTGTGGGAGATCCTTGGTGGTACTCCACAAACCAATCAGGCTGTTGCTTCACCGAACCCTGAATACATTGAGACACCTGACCAACCTAAAACGCAAACCGCATCAGGGATCAAGAAGGTTTACTCGTCACATTTTCCTGATAATATCAAGACACCTGATCTGCCGAACTGTCAAACAGCTAGCTATACGAAGAGTAAACCATCCTCTGATCACATTGAGTCAGATTCTGATGATACTCCACAAGTAGTTGAAGTGAGGCCTGTTACTCGCACACTGGGACGAAAGAAAGCACCAGCAGCCTCCAAGCAGCAGGATAAGAGCCAGAGCGCAAAGAAACCATTATCTACTTCACGTTCTGCTCCCAAGCAGAAAACACTGGATAATGTGTTTGTTTTCAATGAGAAATGCACACCCAAAACAGTGGGGAAAACTGCAAATAATAAATCTGGCAGCTTGAGAAATCTTAGGAGCTCGAATAGGAAGGCCAATGTAGAGCTTAAGAAGATCCATTGTTCTGACAGGATTTCCGACAAGACCACACAGGATGATAGGGGAGGACAGCTACCTTCCAGAAATGCACCATCAGAGAATAAGGGAGAGAAAACCGCCTCCTTTTCTTCTTTGTCCCGAGCTGGAAAAACTGCTGAGAGCCGTTCTAGAAGCCCTACAAGGGAGAAACAGCTGAATGAAATGGCTAAAGTTGCGCCTCGGAGGATGCAGTTTTCAAAAAAGTTAGCCGCAACACTGAATGAGGGAGAAGATAAGGTCTATTCTCAGAATATTTCGTCAAAGAGTAAGGAAATTTTTTCTTCATCGCTGCACCGGAAGGAGAATGCTAATTTTGACAAAGCTTCAGACAGAAGCCCCCAGGCACATACAGCGGCAGGAAATAAGTTTAACTCGCCACCATCTTGTGCTGCTAGCCATCACCTGAACCAAAAAAGTACCCCTGGGATCATGATGCAAGTCCCCAGATAAATGGTAAACCTGGAGAGAAGTGTACCAGTCCATTGGCAGACAGATTCAGAGACATGCGAGATGACTTTGCAAGTCCTACTTTTGCAACTAATGTAACTGGTTACCACTCAAGAAGTAAAATGCTACATGATGACACATACAGCCCCAAATATCCAAGAAGTGTGAACAGGTCAAGATCAAGTTCCTATGCTTCTGATCCAGGGTCTGAGCCATTGGTATGCTTCAAATCTCTCAAGCACTTCCCTGTCTTATTAAGTTTATTTTGTTTATACTCTGTAACAGATTAACATAGTACTATCTGTTTGTCACATAATAATAAATTCCTTATTTCCAGGACGAAAAGGATAAAACTGATGAGTTACCTAGCAGTGAATCTCCTAATTCTCCAGATGAAAGAGAGAACAAAAAACAACCATATCTTTCACCCAATTTGCCAACTGAAGATGAAGGGGCTCAAATTTCTATTCCAAATTTTGGGAAAGGTCTGAATATCACAATTTTACATGAATTTTATACAGCAAAATAATAGTTTCCTAGAGTATGTTTTGTTCCTCTTGGATTTAGTGGTACATTTATAGAATCAAAGGTGACTGTTAGTTTACAGAGTATCACTCCTTCTGTTCCGCACGAGGACAATAATACTTTAGGAAGAGAAATGCTTCTCTATGTATTCATATATGAATTGAGCAGTTTCTCTATATATCTATTACCAGTTAAACAGTATTGGGACAGCTTCGTCCTTGTCCTGCAAAAGGTAGACCAGTTAAACATTAGGATCAGAGCCCCCAGTAGTATTGCATCAGCTGTATTTTTTGTTGTTGAGAAAAGGCAAAAGACTTTTGCGTTTCATTTTATTAAAAAGGTAGAATTTGGTTTACATGCCTCAGAGAAGGCGGTTGCACCAGCAGTATTTGAATAAATCTTCAAAGCAATCGTACCATTGATCAACCACTATCAGTGTCGGAGCCTCCATAGTCCTATTGCGGCTTTAAGGGTTACATATTATAATGACTTGCTGTTGCTGGTATGCTTACATACAAGCTACACCCACTCTTTATTATCGTATGAAGTCTTGCTCATAGGAAGTCATTCAGATGGAACAGAAGCAACATATGCATATTTCTCATGTGCATGCAATATGCATGGTAGTTAAATGTGTTTCATTAGTATCTTTGGTAATGTTGACCACTACAGTTCTAGAAACAAATAAAGTGAGCTAAGCTCTTCCCACATGTCGTTTGAGATGTGTAAATTACAGTATGCCATATATCGAAAAGTTGCTTCTCTGTTGTATTACTTATTGATAGTTGGTTCTTCTTTGCAGGATATAAATCTCGCAAATGGCTTTCAGATGAAGACAGCCCTGATAAATCTCCTCTTGAAAATCTGGATAGGAAGTCACATCTAAAAGAGGGTAAAAGAGGCAAAAGGCGCTTACCTTCGCCTATTCCTGTTGCCACTTCTGGTAAAAGATGCAAAAGGCGCTTACCTTCGCCTATTCCTGTTGCCGCTTCTGGTAAAGTTGCTTACCTCACGTTTATTTAACGATTGCATTTCATCGCTAATATGTCGTTACTAATATATTCAGGAACACAAGAAACTATAATGTCAGACAAAGAACCAGTGCGATGGTCAGATGACTACATAACCAGGTCTGTCTATGGTTTTATTAATAAAAACATATCTGGTAATGTTTGTTGGTCCAATTTAATTCTCGTTTGCAACCAGGGCTTTTGATCAGTTACTGGTGGTGCTGGGAAGGTTCCAAACTAAAATCAAGTCTGAAACAAGCAATAAAAGTTCTGAGATACTGGCAGCTAGTGGAGAGATAATACGCCAGCACCTCCAGGGGGTTGAGATGCAGATGCAGGATGATGTGTAAGATCTTTTGCCACTGCTACCAAGAAACTACATCTACCCATGCACACTGAATTTTACATAGGCTTATTACAGAAGTATCACATATACTAGAGGTGCAGCTATATTTGATGCATCACATTTAACTGTGCTTTCAGGGATAAGCTGGTAAATGCAGGAAAATCTAAACGAAAGCGGCTAGAGTCAACATTTGAAGGTACAACTTATGTTATGTTAATGTAGACATTAATCTGGGGCATGTTGTTGTGAATCATGAGTTTATGACAATAGGACCCATTAGTCAGAATCCATTCGGAAAGCAGTTAATCTATTAAAGATGTGACGCGTTTGGTGTGTTGATCCATGGCGCCACTCAGGCTTCACTTATTTGGATTATTCAGCTCGAGCAACTTGCAGAACCTTATGCTTGAACAAAGAATTGTAAAACTGAAAATGACATAATAAGCTGAATGTGAGATGCATATAAAGACCCCAAAATAGGTTGATCAATGTCGGATCCTAATATTATTGCTCCTGAATCTCTCATCATCTGAACACTGAAGCATAAATCTAAAAATCAGTTCCTTGAAATATTAATGTGAGAAGATCTCATGTCCATTTTTTGAGTATGCCCGCAGTTACCAATATGGCTTGATTCTTTCTCATTTATTGTCTACCACTCTGTGGACTCTTTACTGTAATATATGGAGGTTTGGAGTTGTTTGGTATACTAACTGTAGTCTTGTGGAAATTTCTGGATTCGGTTCACTATTCACTGCTATGTACAGGTACATCTATATACACACACATGTGGGCCAACGGGCCACTTATACGCACAACACATTCACAGCCCAACACTAATCATGCCACATTTTGCCAGACACAAGTTAAGCATGTTTCACCAAGTTATCTGTTTGGTTCATAGCCATACTTTTGGCAATAGTCCTCTGTGAACCCTTATACTCTACCTTGTTTTCCTGCACGCCTTCTGCTGTTTCTCTTGAAAAAAGTTAACTACTCAAATGATCCAATATAACCTGCTCCTCTTGTCATCTGGTTTTAGAGCAACAAGAACAGTTAAGGGTTCTTCATGAGAAGTTCAAGCAGGAGGTAAATCAGCAGGTGCTTGGTTGCAAGAACTCGCTTGAGATTTTGAAGCCTACCACGCAGAACTTAAGGGAGTAGCTGACAAGCAGAGTACGTTTAACTTCAAACCTTGCACTTGCTCAATGAAAAGAAACATTTACTTTTGGACTGCTTATTACAAATGGATGCTGCTACAACTTCCAAAATTGTGGAATCATGGCTAACCGTAATGTCATATAACTGATCCAGGCATTTCAGTTATATGATTCCAAAATTGTTTCCTGCATTAAGTTTATTGCTGAATAATATGCTTAACTCACACATTTTTAATTAGTTCTAAATAATGACCACCCAATCTGCATTGTCACATGTTTATAAGAAACATCCGGCCAGTGAAGTACTTATTGCCTTATTGGTGTTAGCCCATTTTTATCAGTGATAAGAAGCGAATGGTGGAATGATTCATCATACAGCCACTTCAAAAAAATATTTAAATGCTCTGTTTTTTCTAACTCTTGGCCACCTGCCACTAAACATGGTGTTCTTTCATGATTTCATCGACAGAAGCGTCACACAAAAAGCTCCTCCAACATGCTGAGAAAACAGTCAGTTCCCAGCTCAACGATGCTGAAATCAAAATCGCGGAGGTTCAGAAGGTAAGGCAAACTTTGTCCCTAAATCCCAGGGATGCCGTATCCATCAGATGCCCAGTTTTTGATAGAAAATGTTTTGTAGCGGGCCGGAAGAAGATGAACGGGCTAAAATACGTTCTCAAGGAGCTCATCACGGGAACCGCCGCAGACTGATCCTGCTATACACGAGTAGTACATACAAAGGAGGCGAATGAGTAGAGTGCCACGTCAGAAACAGGTCTTCATCACCATTTCCAAAGGGTATAGGAGGAGGATGGTGCCAGAATGCATATAGGGTTCCTTTTTCTTGCAGTTACATGTTGAACTTTGTGAAGAAAGTTATGTTTAGCGCACATTGCTCGTTCTATCTTGGTAGAGAGTTCTCCACCATTTCCGAAACCGTTAAGTGGAACTTGCCACCACATTGTCTTAATCACGAAGTATTCTTCATTTATTCGTGTCCTGAGGTCGCCCGTTCTTTCCGTACTAGCTCAGTTGGGCAGTACAATGTGTTGTCGCATAATGTGATGATCCAGTGCAAAACTGGAAATGCTCAGATTGGATTTGCTGTCATGTGAACGTAATAGGTGAAAAGCAAATTGATTCCTTTGGTGAAATCATCGATTCCTCTTGACATGACCTTTTTTTACATGACATTTTTATTGGTGTTTGTGCATGCGTATGATATCATCTTGATCTGAAGTTATGGGGCGTGTTCGGTGGTTCTCCATCATTTTTGAGTTATATATGAACAAAATGGCTCTGACATAGTACGTGGAATTGTGAACTAACCACTGCGGCATCCGCTTGATGGCGTAGCTCTGGCTCTCCGCTATGCTGTTGTTGTGTGCCCTGCTGCGACTTCACCAGGCTCTATGGCGTAGCTCTGCTGCTGCTGTTGTTATGGTGGCCAGCACTTCCGCTGAGTCCAGTCTTTAATGAAATCCAGGGTTTCATCTAAAAAACCCTTAAGAGGGTGCATGCTGTGCCGGGACGCACGGGCCGGTGGAAAAGCCAGGTTGAGAAATAGAAGATATTCCCCGCTTCAAAAAAAGAAATAGAAGATATTTTGTTCATTCATTTCGTCATTGTTGCATAAAGATATGAAGTCTGTTGAGTAAAATGGGCCGGACTTAGAAGGAGAATATGGCTAAGCTGTACTAGCACGGATGTTTATTAAATTGGACAAACCAGATAGACCAGTGACTCCAATTAGGTGTAGAGTTGCATTTGTACCAAGCGGAACTCGAAACAAAATGACTGGCGTGGCATACGACAAGCAGCCACCGCTCGTCACAAAAATGATGCAACCAGCTGGTGAGCTGGCCGTTGGGGCATATTGCGCTTCTCCACGACAACAAGTCTGTCTAACCATGTTGTGTGTGAACTAAACCTTCACAAAGTTTGGATATGCAATCAGCCAGGGTTCTGTGAAATGCAGCCCGAGCGACCAAGGTGCCCAATATGAAATAGGCGAGTCATGCGAGGTTCTTCATTTATTCAAACATTGTGTTTCCCAATGATTAATTCCCAGTCCCAATTCTACACCTGCAACACTGTACAGAACAGCCATGTGGCTGCAAGATTTCTCATGCATAACCAAAATGTACTTAAAAGCTTAACATTTCGGATGGAGAAGTACTGAATATATAGAGCTCAACTATAGGATGTCGTGAAGCAATCCTCTCCCAAGCTTCTAAAGAGGGTAATCATAACCGGTACTTACCATTCAACAACCAACTCTACCATGTCGTGAATAAGGATAACCAATGCTCACCTCACGTGCTTAATAAGTCAATGTTTGTGTTCTTGTAATAAGCATTCTAAGTTGGCCATGTTTATTTGTATATTTTTGCAGAGATTACGAACGTTTTAGTTTCCTTAGAGTCACCATGTTTCCTCATTCCTAGTATATCAGATGAAACCATTTCCTCTGTATAGTTGGGTATGAACTCCTTAGTTTAGCTGATATTTTGACATACAAACGGCTCCTGAACCTCCAAGCCTGCCTAGTCATGCATACAAGTCATTCTCATCATGTCGTCCAACTTATGTTGTAATTCAAAAAGAAATATTAGACATGTTTTAAGTTACCTTTTACTAGTCCTAAAACATGACTAGTATGAATTGATCTAATGGCTGAGAGAGGCCCAACTACAGGACCAGCCTTTAGTAATTTGGTGGAAAAAGTGAGTCTAATTTGGTGGAAAAAAATTGTCGAACACTAATACATCTTTCACGACGAAGAAGTATCGCCACGGAAACCACTTCCCTGTATTCCCTGTCACAGACTTATTGGCGGGCCATAGTAGCTACTTTAAAAAGCAGGAGTCTGAAAGTTACTAATAGATTAACTTCCTACGTGTTGTGTAGGGTGATGGCCTTCTAGAAATGGCATATGAAGAGGCATGTTGTGTAGGGTGATGGCCTTCCAGACCATGCCGGTGACCTCAAGCTTGGCTTGACCGTGCCACCACCTTGCCGGTGTAGGTGCCACGACCGCGCCGGTGTCACCTTGCCAGTGAAGGTGACGACGCCGCGACCATGCCGGTGTCGGCGGCCTCATGTCTGCGACTGGATGGTGTTGCCCCGGCATTGCTACATCCACCTCATGTCGGCGACTAGACTATTTGCTCCGGCTACTAGTGCCAGTAGGGCATGATTGCTCCGGCGGCCTTGTGCCGGCGACTGGGCGTTGTTGCTCTGTCGAGCTCGTGCCAGCTATGTTGTTGACTTTTTTTTAATGTTTTGAATTGGGACCGCACATGTTTATAGTTATTTGGCTGTGTGCATAGTCTCACCTATTGCACACAGTTGTTTTGTACTGTAACTTGTGTATAGTCCAGAGCTTTGCTTTGTGTTCGTATGGGATGGACCCCCTCCATCACACACGGTTTTTAAAAACCGTGTGGGATGGAACCACCCAATCGCCAACCCATGGATGCACACAGAGGCTAAAACCATGTGCATATGCATATTTCAACCGCGATTGCCATATCTGTACTAGTGAATCAACATGATTTGATATTTCTGCCCAAGTATTGGTGGATTATTGGAGCAGAAATCTGCAAACCTATTTGCAGTAATTCAGCCATGCTGCTTGTTTAAGTGGAGGCTGCTTACGATTGAAAAACTGAGGAATACGAAAAAACACAATCATAGAATGTCATGAAATGAATTTCTATAGGATTTGAAATCACAAGAATCAATAGAAAAACTTGTTTGGTTGCACCATAGGAAAAGAAAGGAAGTTTCTCTAGAGATAAAGCTCATTGTAGTCATAGAAACACATGGAAATTTCCAAGGAGATTTAACCTCTTGCTAAATATTATATGTGATGCTATTGTAGGAAAGCAATCATGGTGAATTTAGGAGGATTCATTGCCTCGAACCAAATGGACTCTGTAGAAAAAACCTAAGAAAAGAGGCCCTTAATAAACTAGTGAATTAAATCATGATACTGAACATCAAAGTCTAACTTACCACTGCTTTACTTTTTTTAAGTGGTGATCGGTGTTAACTGCTATACTTAGTCATGTTTATCTCATACCAATAATGGCCTGGGGCATTTGTTAGTTGAAAAGAAACGCGTGGCCAAACAATTTTGCCAAAATTTTGGTGGATACAAACGACATGAGCTTATAAGTTTTTTTGGTTGGGTTAGTTGGGGCTCAAAGAAACACACCCTAACTTCCTGACACATTCTAAAAAGTATGAGGACGAAATTTTTCCAAGTAACGCGTGGCACTTTCGGCCAACCAAGATGGGCAGAATCTGCCACGTGTTGGTGCGTGCACTTTCTTTCACCCTAGTTGGCTTAGTCACCTTCCATTGTTTCAGCTGGTAGAATGTTTGGTTTGATATAAACGATCTTAACATTTAACTACCATACACTAGAATATGTTTTAAGGAATGAATTTAAACATTAATACTGTTAATACCAAACATATATAGTTGTAACCTTTAACACATACAAATTTGAGTCCTTACAATGGCGTACATCGGAAGTAAGGTGCAGGCTGCACAAGTGTACAAATACTATCTCGAATGCTTTCAAGATGGTTGGGACATACATGATATTTAACAATATTCACGCGCTCGGGTTTAGTTCATCATGCTTTGGTTTTTTTTTGGGCACAAACTGTCGAGCCCACAGATGTTTTCCCCTCGTCATGAATTTGACTCTCCTGTTTCCATCAAGGACACGGAAGAGTGTCACCTGTGAGTAAAATGTAACGTGTGCGTATAAAGGTTGTCTATTTTCAATGGGCTCCTCTATACTTATTTCTTCAACATCTCCATAGTGCCTGTGACAGGGAAGACATTAGTACAAAAAAAGTGAGAAAATAAGCAACTATGTAGGTAAAAAAACTGCAATTTTAGATATATGAAGTTTTCTCCTCAAATCCAGTCCATATTCCTTATTAGTAATTTGTATGTCTTATGTCATCATATCTACTAACTACCAAATTGACAACCTTACGAGCTGCATACGTATTTATTTATTTATCCATTAACAAAGGGTCGGATAACCTACTAATTAGCCTGTCAATCAATTAACACCTTTTGAGTTATCACTTCTCAGTCACCTAATATAACTCAATAGTCACATACAACCTAGACATTCATCTTAATATCGCTTCAAAAGTCGAACTATATTAGTAGTAGAGTTATTCTAGTATCTTGGTTATCTGTAAGTTGTTACGTGTTTACAATAACAAGATTCAGTGATATACAAAATGATCAACTTCGGCTGTTGATTGTTCTAGTAGATTTTCATCTATATAGGTTATTTATCTCTAAAGAATTTTACACAATGGTTATTATTAAATTTAAGCTCAAATATTTCTTGCTAATTATTCTTTTGTCTAGGCATGTGACTTGCTTAATTTACCCGCACTGATTCTAAAAACATGTCAATTTCGATATCCACAAGGTCTTGGGATGCAAATGTGACCACTAAATCACGTGGAATGTTTGTAAAACCTAAGTACATACTCCCTCCATTCGCAGGGACGGAGCTCCCGTACAAGCGCTGGTGTCAGCTGACACCAGTGACTCTCGGCGTTTCAGCTAAGCAGTATGAAGAAAACTGTCATCTGAGCCCAGTAAAAAATCATGGCTGACCCCAGCGGCCCAGCCCAACTGTAGACGACTGAAATGTGAGGTGTAAAGTTTTCTTGCACAAATATTAAGACGTGTGAACTTGGCATACGGCAGACTCATTTCGCCCTTCAAAAATTGGGAGAGAGAAGTCTTGAATAGTCACGAAGTGAAACTATCTCTCCGTTATAGATTGAAACTAATTTGTTGATGCGTTAATTTTTCCATAAATCACAATACACCCTATATTTCGGAATTTTCTCAAAAACTACACAACTTACATTAAGGAAGGGAGGGAGTAATATTTATCAACTAACTTTAGTGACAAAATAAATATACGACTTTCAACTATCCATGCAAAACATCAAAAGTTTGAGTACACCTATAGGACCGAAAGAACATGTCTTTGTGGACATGAAGGAGTAAGTAGTTTAACACCCCAATGCAATAAACTTTTAATGTACCAAATTATTTTAAATCTCTTCTTTTATTTTTATTTTTTGTATTATTCTACATCGTATCAAATCCTCGGGATTCTTAGATGAACGTATGATGTATATATTACCAGAGATAAACAACCATATCATTCTCCAAACACATAATGGTGAATGTACGTATATAGTATAAACCTGCCATGATCGGCATACCTCATAAAAAAATCATGCAGTTCATCTTTGGTCAGTGGGTACCCATTGGAAAATGTTACGAACAAAGTTCTCTCATCATGGGGAACATCAGATAGTTGCTGCAAGATCTGCACAGAAGTATTGAGATGAAATTTATCAAATCTCATCGAAAGAGACACCAATAAAATGCAAAGAATGATTAGTGACTTATAATCACAATGCATAGATTTATGACAATCTTACTGCATCATTATAATTATCTTTTAAGTTCATTTTATCCAACACTGTCACCAAACGCGAGGTTGACTGACAGTCGTATACTTCTTTTATATCTTGAAGGAAAGCATGACTTGTTTGAACATGCATATATCTAGAACTTGTGCCTGCTCCATGATGATTTTGGTTGTTAGCATACAAAGCCTTGATCTTGGAAAGAAGGTGCTTCTGCATAACAAAAAGAAGAAAAATAGTTCACAAACTATTAACAGATCTTTCATAACTACAGATTTAAACTATACTCTTACCGAGCTCATAGTAATCTGATCCTTCAAGTATTTGCCATTGGACTCTTGGTATAGATTTGTCATCTGCATAGATGAAAAATTGAAAAGGCAAATGACAAAAAGGGAACAAACTTCAAACTAGTTACAAATTACATCTGTGATATCTAACCTACACTTACCGAGCTTATAGGAACCTGATCATTTATGGACTCTCCATAGGCTTCTTGGTACAGATCTGCCATCTGATTATGGATAAGATCCATCTTTTCTCTGTCTCGAAGAACTTCTAATGCCTTGTAACTGACGTTGTTGAGGTAGAAAGAAACTCCTTCAATAGTTTCCCTCTGAAAATGACTTCTTGGTACAGATCTATCATCTGAATCATAGAACTCAAAATGGAGAACCTCAACAAAAGTTTTCGCAGCGGAAACAATCAGGCGAAAATGGTTATCACCAAAAGAGCCCACACGCAGAAGGAAATCAGCCTGGCCATTTCCTTGGAGCCACAACCAAAAGCCTATTATCTCCATGGAAAGGGAAGACTCGATTTGAAAGGAGAAGACCAAGCGGAAGAACAACTCTCTATGTACGACATAGTAAGAATTAGAAGCATTCAATAGATCAGGTTCCATGGAAGGTGGGTAAGGATGACGGAACGATAGAACAATTGCTAGTTTTGAATCTAAGGGCACAGATGGGATGAAAAAAGTAAATGTGCATGCTTATCATTTAAGTAAATGCTATAAAGATCAAAATAGGACATTAATGCTTTAATACCTGCCAAAGTATGAGTCGGGACAGGCACATGAGACCAAATAAAGCAAACAATGGACAGCCTATACTCATTAATGGTGGTCATATTGTAGGCATTCTTGCGAAATAACTGCTGAAATTTTGGATGCATCACCCTGCCAATCATGTGCTTACATGTGTACACCAGATAGTTTATGTTGTGGTAAATATCATATAAACCCAAACATATCTAATAAACTTTTATATGGAGTATTAATTATTTTCATATATGAAAATATTTTTTATTAAATGCTATTTAATGCGCTCAAATCTACACTTATCTATATCTATACCTCTATACTTATACTTATAAAAGATCAAAATATGTTGGAATGCATTAAATTTACGCCATTCAATATCCGACGAGCGGCCCATATCGATCCAATGTTTGACAACTCAACAAATATCCACTTTTTACTGTTTTGCCCTCCCAAAAAATCGCATACTATTAGCAAATAGCCACTATACCGTTTCGTTTCTTTTATTCTTCTCTCCTCGACCGAACGTTCTTCATCCGAACCTCCTGTCGCGATTTCCCGATGAAAGAAAACAATCACATCACTCAGCCTCGTTCTCCCGAAGAAATAAAACCTGCCGCCGACCAGGCTTTGCTCGCCCATGTCCTTTGGCGGCGGTGAGGGAGGACGATTGGGATAGCGGTGAGATTTAGGGTTCCCTCCATGCCGCCTGGACGGAGTGACGGGATGAATTTTTCAGGTTTATGATTTACCGGAATGTAGTTAACCAACGTCGGCGGCAGACGAACAACAGACACGCACAGATCTTTTTCAGGTCCGTCGATCGATGTAGACCCCCGTATAGTTCAACGCTGTAGGCATTCTATCTAGCAAGCCCCTTATATGTATAGTAGTCTACGGATGTGTAGCTGCACACGCCATGGACGGCACACACCGGCCTGGCAAGCGCACGCAAGGAAATCATTGATTTTGTGTGTGCGGCTACCTCGTGGTGGCTGTGCTGTTCATTGCCGTGAACTCTTGCTATTCCACTCACGGCTCCCATTGGATTGGTTGCTGAAATATGTGACGCGGTGTGCAAATTGTTCTGCTCAGCTGGGCGCAAGTGCTTGTTTGAAAGAAAAGTTTTCTTAAGTCGCACACTTATCCGAAGTCCAAAACTCGGAACATGATCTGGGTTGAATGGTAGATCAGAAATTTCTTCATGGTTCATGCTCACTTGTATGAATTATGACTACATCAATGATGGATTCTTTCTTCCAGTTGACATGCGAGCATATATAATCATGTTTTGTCAATGTTCAGAATTTATCATGGCGAAGCATTGAAAAGGAAAGATACTCTCATGCTCAATCAAAGTTTTAAATAGCCGGCTATAGGAAAGCTACGCTATAGAATTTTCTGCACCATGACGCTAAGTGAATTAGCAAGCTAAAGGTACCAAAACCCTTCAATAGCGGGCTATAGCATCGATTTAGCAGCACTATAGCTTTTTTCGTAGGTTGCCGCTAAATATCTTAGCCCGCTATTTAAAACTTTGTGCTCCATGCCCATTCTTTGATTGTAAGAAATGCAAGGACGGAAAGTAGTTGTGTGTGAGAGAGAGTCAGAGAGATCTTTGATGCAAAATGCAAGGGACTGCAAAAGGTGAATTGCTCAATAGAATTATAATTTGTAACTTTAGCGCAATCTTGATGAATTAGAGAAGTATTACGAGTATGATGATTTGTAGGACGAGCTCCACAGAGTTCGTTTCTCTGAAAGAAAATTGAAAACATTTTTAAGTTTAGAAACACTGTGAGACAACTCCTAGAAGTAGAACATCATGTCTACCATTTGCAAAATATCAATGCGAAAATTTCTGTATTTGAACTCTTTAAATAATAAACCCCTTTATAAAAAAATGTATTTTGGTCTGTGCAAAACTAACAGAATTTTGGACTGAGATGTGATTTCAGATTTTTCAGAATATGTTATTTTTGTGTAGGACAGTACAACTATTACAGGTTGAAAATCTATAAAATTGTAGAATAGGTCATTGTCAACGTATAGATTTTTTGGAGAATTTTTTAAAACTTTAAAATATCGATTTAATGTTTTTCTGAAAAACGGGCTATGTAGAGCTCGTCCACCAAAAGAACTTTCAGCAAGTACTACTAGTTACAAGTTGCATTTTTGTCCAGTGGTTACGGGGAGTGCAGCTCGTAAGCTCGGTCGCTAGGCTACATAGTTGTTTCCGGTTACTGGAGTGGTAGACATGCAAAATGTATGTGCTCAATCGTGAAGAAGTTCGTATACACAAGCTGCCATTTAGCTATTGAATGCAGTCCGAACAATGAAGGTGGCCGGCAACAAATGGCCAAATCATACAATGTCGATCATTTGATCAAACAATGATTCCATTTTCTGTAGCACTTTATTTCCAATGACTTCCAATCCTAGAACAACAACATAGACTATTTAGCATGTAGCTGCATGGGTTCTCTATAGATTTCTTATGCTTAGAGCCTTAAACTTTCAAATGAGGTAGTCATGGTGAATATATAGAGCTCAGATATTTGATATTGTGAACATTTCAAGAAGACAACCATAGTATTACTAGACATTCACCAACCAAATCAACTCTGCTGTGAATATGTAGATTGCCACTAAGAACATCATTTGAAGAATGGAAACCAATGCTTGCAATTTTAATTATATGCAAAATCAAGAATAAGGATAAGCAGTGCTTGCATGCTTACTAAGTCAATATTTCTGACTAAACATGCTAAGATGGTCAACTTCAAATATATCTTAGTAAAGATTATAAACTTCTTGATTTTGTTCCTTCTTCGTGTTTCCGAATTCCTAGCCTGTTAAGTGAAACATTTTTTTGCAGATTTCCTTTTAATTAATGGTCAGATATAACCTCTTCAGTGTAGCTAATATGTTTTAAATGTAGGTGAAACCTTTGAGCCTTTGCATCCTGTCCTCCAACTTATGTTATAACAGATTTGATGATACTTATCTCAGTTAACCAATCTCAATTGCGTTTTTTCGTGCAGTTCAGGCTGCTCTTTTTTGGAAGTTGAGATGAGTATGTTGATCCCAACTGTGTTTTTTCTTTCAATGGAGACATATCACAACTGCATTTTTTTTTGTCCAGTTGAGATTTCACCTACGTTTTTGCGCAATTGAGATTTGGTACCAACTTTCTTTTGTGAAGTTGAATTGAGACACGTCCGACTGTGCTTTTTGGTAATTGAGAATTTAAATGGTGTTTCATGCACGTCTTTACCATCTTTCTTTGATGTAGTTAAGACATGTCACAACGACATCTTTCTTCATGCAGTCTCCTTAATTGCGTTTGTTGTAAAGTTTCTCAACTGCACAGTCTGCGGAAGGGACAACCTCTTCTAGGGTCTACAAGGTCAGTGTGCTCATGGGAGTGGGAGACTACGGCATGGACCTCGACCATGACATCGTGGAGGTTGGGTACGATGTGGCCCATGATGGTACTAACTTCTAGGTGAACTCATGGGGCACAATCGTGGGACTAGAATGGGTTTATTAGGATGGAGACGGACATTGTGGATGCACAAGGCCTACATGTGGACTAGCTAGGCAGCTTCCGTACCATGGCGTAGCATGTAATTGATCCACTTTTGGCGCGCAAGATAGTTTTTTGTGAATAATTTACTGAAGATTATAGTAAAAATGTTGAGTGGTCTCTCGGAAGTGCATCCACGTCCACGCATCTTGCAAATCATTTATGATTGTGCAACGAGTACGTGCAAGTGTTTTGATCCAGTGACTAAATGAAAAAAAATGAAAGAGAGAGACAACTCAGACAACTATCCCAGCGAGGGAACTTTAGTGTTCAACTTAGAGCACTGCTAGAGACGAGGTTGAAACCATAGGGCTTGTTCAATGATAGACCATAGGGGTAGAATGAAATATCATGTCGACGATCCTTGCGCGCCATTTCAATTCCATGGAATCGTTTGCCTGAACTCACACAAATAATGAACTAGCTAGATATAGCAATTCCTTTGTATTTAGAACGTGGGACATTTTTTTGGAAACACAGAACAACCAGACGCACATATACACGCGCACACATTCACCCATATGAACGCATGCATGCACACTCTACCCCTATGAGCACCTCCGAGAGATTTGAGTCGGCGGGTCGAGTATTGAGATTGACGAAGTCACCACGGGCGTCTCGCTGTCGACGGGAACGTCGCCTCGCACTGAATAATATTCCGCCTTAAATGGAAACACTAGCGTCAAATCTGGGGTTTGAACTCTAATGAGTTAGGGGTACAACCACCCTTCTAACCATCCTGCCATATGCAGGTTCTCAGATCGTGGGACATTTTCTTGTTATATACTTCTAAATCTCGCGATTTAAATTCGAGATTTTTTTGTTGTACGTGCTATGAGTTTTGTTGCATAGCATGCCATATTTCTGCCAAGTTATCTATGGAGGGGTCCAATGTTGATTTCCAGGCATATCAGCAGATGTCCCATATAGGTATCAAGTATGCCTCTGTTCCCGGGACATGTTTTAGCCGACCAAAACAAGGTCTGTTGTCCAACTACAAGCAGCAACTCATCATGGCTTTGGACGTGATCCTTCAGGTGGATATCGCTTAGGAACATAGATCACTGTCGGACGCTGAAAAAACACTCCGTGACTCCCTCAAGCAACGAGTTCAGGGCTTGGCTGTGCTGGATCGCTCTCGGAAGCGGCAAGTTTCTAGGATTACTTATCTTTGGGAAGGGG
Source organism: Poa pratensis (assembly GCA_947311845.1). Classification (NCBI taxonomy): domain Eukaryota; kingdom Viridiplantae; phylum Streptophyta; class Magnoliopsida; order Poales; family Poaceae; genus Poa; species Poa pratensis. The sequence continues at coordinate 131,995,294 of CAMZMU010000063.1, read as the reverse complement.
ATGCCAACACGAAATTCTTCCATCTGCGGCTCAACTCTCGCCTACGAAAAAATTACATTCGGAGGCTTAAGAACAATGGAGGATGGGTGGTCTCAGTCATGATGAAAAGGAAAACCTCATTCATGAGCACTTCACGAACATCCTGGGAAATCCTCCCTTGCAGCCACTTGACTTCAACTGGAACGCAATTGACCCGATTGTCGAGGATCTGGATGATTTACGACTTCCTTTCTCGAAAAATGAGATAAAAAAGGCCATTGATGATATGCCGGTGGACAAGTTCCCGGGCCTAGATGGATTCACTAATAATTTCCTCGGCTCCTGCTGGCTCACTATCAAGGAAGACCTAATAAAGGTCGTCAATGATTTCTCCGAGCTCACGATCAACAACTTCCATGTCATTAACACGGCATGTATTTCTCTTCTGCCTAAGAAGGAGGGAGTGGACAGTATCTCGGACTTTAGGCCTATCAGCCTCATCCACATTGTTACAAAAATTATTGCAAAGGCCATGGCTCTCCGACTACGCCCCAAGATGAACGTCATTGTCTCTTCCAGTCAAAGTGCATTCATCAAATCCAGAAGCATCCACGACAACTTCATGTACGTAAGAAATGTCGTGCACAGACTCACAGGAAGCACACTCCTGCACTTCTCATCAAACTGGATATTGCCTAAGCTTTTGACTCTGTCCGCTGGGACTATATCCTCGACCTCATGCAGCGCCAGGGTTTCCCACCCAGGTGGCGCGCCTGCGCCTCGCTCATCTTCTCGTCATCCACTTCACGTGTGCTGCTTACACTAGAAGAAATATGGCCTTTTACCACGGGTCAGTTTCGTGGTAGAAAGGCCATTTTTCATGGCTAAAGCTTTTTAGCAACGCGGGGGGGGGGGGGGGGGTGGGTGGGTGGGTCCGTGGTAGATACAACGTGGCTGATTTATTAACCACGGCGGCGTGATTTCGTGGTAGATGGTTCCGTCATCAACCACGAACAGATTGCCGTGGTAAAAGAATTTAATGGACACGTGGCAAACGGCGTTATCTCTTCCACCACGACGTGGAAACCGTGGTAGATGCCAGGCCCACCTGAGGTCTGCCACTGTTAGCTGGGCCGGCCCGTTAAGACAACTTGGGTTGGCCCGTTAACTAGGTGGGCTGATATGTTACCATTAATAGGCCGACCCACCCACTTAGGTGGGTCGCCCTGGTAAGCTTAGGTGGGTCAGCCTGATAAGTTAGTGGGCTGGTTCGCTATGATTTGCTAGGCTGGGCTGATACGTTTCATGGGCCGGCCCACCACGATTAGATGGGCCGGTCTGCTATGCTTCGTGGTCCGGCCCACCGCGCTTAGATGGGCCGGCCTGCTATGATACGGGCGCCGGCCTGCTGGTGTAGCTGGGCCGGCCTGCCATTGCTCCTCCTACGCCCACACAGATCCAAGGCCACGCACACGCCTATCATACAAATGATATGCAGAGTGACACAAGCCAAAACCAAGTGAAGAAAAATGGACTTCCAAGATGACGCCCCAAGGGGGAAGCGAAGATGACGCTGCCGACGTCTGGCCACTCCAACCAAGGCCAAAACATAGATTTAGAACGGAGGGAGTACCTATATTCACACCCGTGCTACTAGACATATCAATTCATTCACATTCGGATTTTGTGACTTCTTTTGTTATATACTTTTAAATCTTGAGATTTAAAATCCGTAATTATTAGTGGAGGAGATTTATTAACCACGGCGGCGTGATTTCGTGGTAGATGGTTCCGTCATCAACCACGAACAGATTGCCGTGGTAAAAGAATTTAATGGACACGTGGCAAACGGCGTTATCTCTTCCACCACGACGTGGAAACCGTGGTAGATGCCAGGCCCACCTGAGGTCTGCCACTGTTAGCTGGGCCGGCCCGTTAAGACAACTTGGGTTGGCCCGTTAACTAGGTGGGCTGATATGTTACCATTAATAGGCCGACCCACCCACTTAGGTGGGTCGCCCTGGTAAGCTTAGGTGGGTCAGCCTGATAAGTTAGTGGGCTGGTTCGCTATGATTTGCTAGGCTGGGCTGATACGTTTCATGGGCCGGCCCACCACGATTAGATGGGCCGGTCTGCTATGCTTCGTGGTCCGGCCCACCGCGCTTAGATGGGCCGGCCTGCTATGATACGGGCGCCGGCCTGCTGGTGTAGCTGGGCCGGCCTGCCATTGCTCCTCCTACGCCCACACAGATCCAAGGCCACGCACACGCCTATCATACAAATGATATGCAGAGTGACACAAGCCAAAACCAAGTGAAGAAAAATGGACTTCCAAGATGACGCCCCAAGGGGGAAGCGAAGATGACGCTGCCGACGTCTGGCCACTCCAACCAAGGCCAAAACATAGATTTAGAACGGAGGGAGTACCTATATTCACACCCGTGCTACTAGACATATCAATTCATTCACATTCGGATTTTGTGACTTCTTTTGTTATATACTTTTAAATCTTGAGATTTAAAATCCGTAATTATTAGTGGAGGAGATTTATTGCATAGCATGCCATATTTTCTTGTTAAATACCATGGAGGGCGCCCACTGTTTGGATTTCAAATCACATGACCGTATGGCCAATATAAGTATGAGTACAGCTGCTTGTGTTCCTGGGACATGCTTTGGCTGATCAAAACAGGAGACATGCTGTGCTCTTGGCAGCAGGTCCACGCTTACCACCCAACGGGCAAGGCGTTGCGCTTCAGTCCGTGTCTCCCTCAACGACAGTCCCAGCCTTGGTGTTGGAGACAGGGGCGGACGCAAAGCAAAATCAACCCGGTGTCATTCTATGAGACATACAGATTTTTCATCTAGAGTTAGGGGTGTCACACACTAAAAAAGTACAAATTATAGCAAGGAAATAGGATTTTACGCTAGCATAAGGTAAGTCCGCCCCTGGTTGGAGAGAACGGTTGAGTAACAGGCTGAAGCCTAGCGTGTGGTACGAGTGTTGGTGTCTGAGCTCCAGGTTCGGCTTGGCGTGGCCCTGCATCCACGGGAACAGCAGACGTCTCCCTCGAGGACAGTACCAAGGCACCCGAGCTGCCGCATTGGGTTGATGTGTTCCTGTATTCAAGGACCGGGCAGCAGTAGAAGACGCCCGCGCCGCGGCCAGCAGCCTGGGATGACGGTGCTGTCATTCCCCACGGACACTTGGTTTTCCACTTGCTACGAACGTGATGTACATGGCAGATTGAACCACGACGGCGCTCAGTAACAAGTTGAGCCCCAGCCATTTTTACATCCCTGTAGCAAATGGTGCTTTAGAAATTTGAAACTCTGTGTTTCCCAATGACTCCCAATTCTACACCAACACCATAATACTACCGCTATGTGCCGGCAACATTTTTTCTAGCATAACCAAATCAATTACTCAAGCTTAACATTTCAAGTGATGTAGACATCTTTAATATATAGAGCTCGGATATATAATACCTTTGAAACATTCCTCTCTCAAACTTTACAAGAGGACAATCAATACCTGCACTAGGTATTCACCAACCATCCCTACCGGCCTTGCAGGAGGACAATCATTTATGACCTTGGAAGCATGCTAAGATGGTCAAGTTTATTTATATGCTTTTGCGAAAACTACAAACTTCTTGAAGTCACCATGCTTTATAATTCCCAGCGCATCAAGTAAAATCCTTTAGACTGCTCACAGTGGGAAGTATCATATAGTGGTATCATGCACATGATACTACTTTATGTTACTAACTCCATAGTGGGTAGCAACATAATTGTAGTATCATGTAGTATTGCATTTATTAACTTTGTAGACTCATTTTGCATTGGAATACGTTATGTTACGGTATCTACCTACTCCCTCTGTTTAGGTTTATAAGTCCTCTACGTATCCCTAGGTCGTAAATTTGAGCAACATAATATGATTTATATACTGTAAAAAATATATAATTAGAAAATTCAGACTTTATATTTTCTAATGGTATAATTTTTGTATTTTAATTCTTTTATTATATTAGTAAAATTCATGACCTAGGGATACGTAGAGAACTTATAAACCTAAACGGAGGGAGTATGATACTACTCCTCTCTCATCATTAATTACACTGGCACGTCAGATTTTTGCATGCATGGAATGCATGATACCACCTATGATACTCCCATTGTGGGTAGTCTTATAGTGCTCTCACTCTTTAATGTATTCTTCATGTAGTTAATATCTTTTACCTAGTCAACTCCTGGACCTTCGTGCATAGCCTAGTCGTGCATATGAGTAATCTGTATCACATCAACCTATGCTGTCCTAGTAATATTTCTTACAAAAAATTTAACGAGTCTATTTTTAATTAACCAATCAAAATATTCAGATAATAAGATTTTCGCTAACATTTTAGTGAGTTGCTAAATTTTGTCTGGGCAAAATTGTAAGCGAGTGAGTAATACAAATTTTAAGCAAATAAATGTGTGACGAACGAGAGACAAACATGGAGAGGAGCGTCTGACTCAACATGAGCAGATTCCTTGTGATCCACGGTGTGCATTCCCAAACAAATCAGAGCATAGAAAAACCAAAACTGCTCAAACCCTCGAACACCAATATTGTAATCGTACACTCACTAAATCCAAAGTAAAGCAAAACAGATCCATGGAGAGCGTTATCACCTCGTCCGACCATGAGGACGACCGTGCGGGAACTTCCTGTGCGGCTTCGGGCCAAGCAACCAGAGACGAAAGGTCCATAACCCCTTTCGGAGCCACCACTCCGACATCCGAACCTTTGCAACACACCAGTCCCAATACCGCGTTCCTGCTAAGGCTTGCGACTTTGCCGCCCAAGCGAGCAGCAGCAGGACATGCCCGCGGCCGTCCCCGGCCTTGCATGATGGCCTGCGCTGTCCGTGCCCGCGAGCACTTGGAATTTTCCATGTGCTGCAAAAGTGCTATCCGTTGCGGCTCAAACCTTGACAGTGTTCAGTAACAAATGGCAGTCAGACATGATGAATCCCTGTTGCAAACGGTGCTTCTGCCATTTGAAACACTGTGTTTCCCAATGACTCCCAGTTCTACACCAATATACTACCGCCATCTGCCTGCAAGATTTTTCTTGCATAACCAAACAAAATTCTCAAGCTTAACATTTCAGGGTTGTAGACATGTTCAATATATAGGGCTTAGATATATAATACCGTGAAGCATTCCTCTCTCAAACTTTACAAGAGGACAATCATAGCTGTGCACTAGCCATTCACCAACCATCTCTAACTTGCTCTGGACCTACGCCTAAACACGATATCAATTTGTTTAACTAGACAAAAATAAAAACTATCGAGCTGATGGAGGTTCGTGACTAAATCTAAGAGCATCTCCACCGGCGCGCCAAACTCCGCTCCCAATAGACGTTTTGGGTACGCCGGCACCAAACCGTCCCCAGCGGAGCGCCTAATAGGCCAAAATTTGCCGGCACGTCCTAATAGAGCGTCCGGCAACCCCGCTTCGCGTCCACCTTCTAGGGACGCAAGCGGGCGTGCCGGCAACCGCGACAACACGCGCCTCATCAAATCCTGACAGGTGGGGACGACGCGTCAGCTGCACAACGGCTGGTCAGCGGATTTATTGTGGCAGATACGCCCATTTTAATGACGCAACGGCTCCCCATACGGGCGCAGACGACATGACGCGTGGAGCGCAACACTGGAAGGTTAGGCGGTGGCGCGCACGCGTCGTTGGCGTCTATGCGCTTGGCAGACGAGCCGGTGCCGGCGTTAATGCGGCGCAAGCCTATCCCGCTCCCCGGCGGCTTTAAAACGACGCCCGGCGAACCTCTTCGCCTCACACTTCTCACACTTCTCAAACCCTAGCAACAATGGTTAGCAAAAACAACCACCGGAAGCTGCGACCGCTGATCAACGACAATGAGATCGTTCGCCGGCAGTTGGCCTCCGCGGCCCGCCAAGACCGGCGAGCGCGAGCCGCTCTCGCTGCAACCCCCGAGCGGCGAGCGGCGTAGGCGGAGCAGCGCCGCCTGCTCGCCGAGCAGTGAGAGATGGAGTCCGCCTTCGCGGAGGAGATGGGGCGCGAGGAGGATGCGTGTAACGCCTCTCAGGCATGGCAGTTCCTCCTCCAGGAAGCGACGCATGTCTTCGCCTCCGCCGCCAGACGCATACCCGCTGCCGTCTTATCGGCATGCGTCTGGCGCGACCGGCTCATCTCGGGCGCCTATGCGAACGCTGTCCGAGGAGGAGGCGGTGGAAAGCCTCCGCAACAACATACCAGTGCCAGACAGTGTGCATCTGCCCGAGGGGTGGGCGCTGAACGTCGTAGAGGTGCCGGTGGCGCCGCGGCTGACCGGGACGGCGCGCCTCCACTACATCAGACGGCAGTGGAGGGATTTTCCCTTCGCGCAACGGGACGATCCCTTCTACTCCATCGCGTCGCCGTACTGGTACGACGTGGTGGAGGCCGAGTACGAGGGCCGCCTCCACAGCTTCTTCCTCTCCGCCGGAATGGACGAGCCACCGGCGGAATGGTTCGGCCCACAGAGCGTGCGTGCCCACGAGGACGCGGTGCCCGATCTTCCATTACCAACGGCACCGACGCCGCCGCCGGCCAAGGAACCTGCCCCCAGCAGCCCACCGCCGACAGCGTCACCTGCATCGGAGCAGGGGGCCAAGGCGGACGACAGCGACATCGACGACGACTGGGGTGAGCCGGAATGGGAGGAAATGCAGGCGGCCATCGAGGCCTCCCTCCACCGCCGATAGATCAAACCCCTCCACGCTCGGTGACGGCGGCAACCCGGAGACGTTCCTGAAGGCCGGAGCCACCGCGGGTGAAACCGGAAGCCTCAGCGACGGCGACGCAGATGAAATTTCCTCCTCAGCGGCCGGAGGTCATCGAGGTATGCAAGACATGCCGCCCTCCGGGAGGGTCGTCTTCCTCGATGCTGCCGTGTAGCTGGTTTCACTATCGCCGGAACTAGCTTCCTTCTCGAGCGTCCACCGGCAGAGCCGCTAGATTTAGGGTCTAGGGTTTAGTTTAAATTTAGTTAAAGTTTGCTAAATGTCCTTCAAATTCAATGAATATCGCTGGTTCGTCCATATTCGAGTCTCTTTTTTTCTTTCTCAAAAATCTATTGGGAGCGACCGGTGGGGCGCGGCGCTCCAAATAGGCAGCAACGCTTGTCGGCACGCCCAATAGCGCCTATCCGGCAACTTTGCCGGATGCTCAATTGGGCGCGCGGGTGGAGTGCTCTAAATGTGTGATCTTTCGACATTTGGGTGCTTTCCTCGCAGCATGTTTCGTTGCTTGCATGTTGTGCATCCTGATTGTAATACTGACGAAGTATCATCAGAGCACTCTTATGGTCTTTTGGCATGCATTGTGATGATATCACTGAACATCATGACTAAATATACTTGACCAACTATGACTTAATTCACTGAACCTTCCGTTCCATTTCAAGCCTTCCCTATAACAGTGTCTGACAAATAGATTGTGACTCATTACACCTTTGTCTCTTGTATAATACAGCATCTTGTTAGTTTTTTTTTTTGCTATATCTTTGAGCTTCAGCTTCACAATACCGCAGTTAGCAAACGTTAGGTACAAGTAATCCTTCCATGAACCATGACCAATAGGTTCTGAATATAGTTTGGAACTTTGTATACTATGAATAGATTTTGAATCTGAGGGAGTAGCTTGAATTGTTCCACCTTTGACGCATTTCGTGTGTATGCTTTTTAGATAAAGAATGTATATTAATATCGCGGAGATATAAATTACACCCAGGCTCTGCAACAACGCAATAACTCCACCTTTAACGCATTTCGTGTGTATGCTACATGTATGACCTGCATCATTGTGTAAAGTAGCATGTGCATAGCTCCAAGCTCATCAATAACATTGTGGCAAGATAGCGGTGTATGCAAGAAAGATACTGCAAATTTTCGAGCAAGGGAACTGTTGTGTTCAACTTTGAGATATCCAAAACCTATGAAGAACAGAGCAGGGCTCAAGACGAAGTGGTAACCACAGAACTTGTTCAATGCCAGAAGAATGTAGCATAGGTAGAATGACACAATGGCGGGCCGCCGGTCCTTGCACAGTTTCGAACCATTCCGGTTCCATAACAACCACCTGAATTCACGCTCGTACAATGGTGTGGCTAGATAAAGCAATTAATTTGCATTCGAGTATTGGGACCCTTTCTCTAAATATTTCGAAATCTTATATGATTTAAAATAAGTATGGGCATGCAGAATTTCTTATTGAATTATCCATGGAGAGGGCCCATTGCTTGGATTTCAAAGCCTGCGCGGATGGCCTATGTCAGTACAGTATTAGTACGCCTCTGCTCCTGGGGCATGATTTCAGATCATCAAAACGACAAAACAGGTGCTGCACCAGCGCTGTCACGCCGACTCCCAGAATGGTGAGGACGAGAATGGGGCGGAGGCCATGGTAGGCGACGCGACGGCAGAAGCAAGACGCGGCCGCGACCTTGGACGACGGTGGTATCTGCCCTTTTCATCGCCGGCCGTGAACTCTTGGTCTTGTGCTCGCGACGGCCTCGGATTGGATGGAGAACTAAGTGATAAGGTCTGGTGGCGCGCAAGTTCTCCCGATCGATTCTGCTCGAGTGTATGCGAGTGGTTGTTGGAAAGAAAAAAAAAGTATCAAGTCGCAAACTTAGCCCAAGTCCAAAAATCAGAACATAAACAAATTTTTTAAATCAGAACATGGTCTGGGTTGAATCGTATCCGAACTTTGTTCACGGGTGTCAGAGTGTAATATGTGAGCGAGTTCAACTGGTGAATCTGGTTATATGAAAGGATGATTTTACAACTGTTAGCACAAATCTTGGTGAATTCGAGAAGTCCAAATAGGTAGGAAGTTGCACTTTTTCCAGCCGATACAGCAAACGGCAAGCGTCATTGCAGCTGCCTTGACTTCAACTGCTGAGCTCGATCGCCGGGGCAAGTTGTTGTTCTAGGTTACTGCAGCGGTAGCCAGGAAAAATGGTCCATGTCCTCAATCTTAAGGAGGTTTGTACATGAAACCCGCTAAATAGTTGTCGATTGCACTCCGAGACATGAAGGTTTCCGGCTACAAATGGCCGAGTCATAAAAAGTGTTTCACCTCATTAAGAGACACTTCAGTTTTCTGTAGCACTGTATTTCCTGGTGACTCCCAATCCTACAACAACACCGTACACTATTGTCTTGTGGCTGCATGCGTTTTTGCCTAACCAAATATTTTACTTATGCTTAACATTCTGAATGATGTAGACGAGCTGAATATATAGGGCTCGGATATACGATATCGTGAAATTTTCAAGAGGACCATCATAAGGTGCACTGGCAGTCACCAACCAACTCTACTCTGCCCTGAATATGCAGATTGCCATTAAGAAAAATCATTTGAATAATTGCAACCGATGCTAACAGGCAATAGCCATTATCGGAACAGAACTGATGTGGGAATCACCGAATAAGGACAAGGAATCTAGAATACTTACTAAGTCAATGGTTTATGACCTGGTAAACATGCTTATAATAGATTTTTTTTTTTTTGAATTTTCCATACTTGTATTCATACTAGAGGATCAAATACAAGGTCGGATACAAGCAAAGAAAAAGAAGGATACGAAGGACGGCACCGCAGCGCCTCGCCGTCTTCACCACGAGCAGCTCCAGCGCGCGCGACCTCCACCGCCGGAGGCGAGGAAGGAAGCAGACGCCTGGAGCCCTCTCCACGGAGCGGAAGAGCTTCTTGCCACCGCAGTGGCTTTGACGAACCACAAGAGCCGCCAGCTCCGACGAGCTGGAACTTGAATCGATGAACGCCCAGAGGTCGGGGCCGCACCCCGAGCACCCCACACTCCACCGCCGCAGACGCCTCGCACCTCCTCCACCACCGGCCTTGCATCCACTCGACACCGGGCTGCCGCCGAAGCCGGAGAAACACGCAGCAGCTCGGGGACGAAACCTGCAGCTCGAGGGCGCCGTCGTCGACGTCGCCGCGGAGGGGGAGCCGCAGATCTCCAAAACGGCAGCGCCGGCTTCCCCACCGCAGCCGCGCCGCCCGTACACCTTCTATCTACACGCCGGAGCGCGGATCCGGAGATCCCCCACCCTCCCGCCGCCGGAGCGGCAGGCGGAGGGTGAGGAATCCACCGGATGCGCCGGCGGCCGCCGGTCGCCTCGAAGTCGCCTTCCAAGCTCCTCTGTGCACTGTAGAAAGAGATGAGGTTCCAAAAAGAGTGAGGAATGAATATTGGATAACTACATGCTTATAATAGATGGGCATGTTTAATTATATTTTTTATGGAGATTACAAACATGTTAATGTTCGTAGAGTTATCGTGTTTCTTAATTCCAAGTGTATGAAGTGAAACAATTTTTAGTCGATATCCTTTCTATGGTCATCTTCAAGGTAGATGATATCTTTGAGTTCTAGATGAAACCTTTGAGCTTTTGCATCCTCTCCTCCAAGTTATGTTATAATAAATTTGATGATACTAATCTCACTTAACAAATATCAATTGCGTTTTCTGTGCAGTTGAGGCTACACTTTTTGGAAAGTTGAGATTTGTAAGTTGATCTCAACTGTGATTTTTTTTGCAATTGAGATATATGGTTGAGACAATCTCAACTACATTTTTCTCTTGCATTTGAGATTTTCACCTATGTTTTTGCGCAACTGAGACTTTTCACTAAGCAGACAAAACGAAAGAGAAAGACATCTATCCTAGCTAGCAAGGGAACTTTATTGCTCAACTCTGGGAGGTCCAAGATCTATGAAGAACAGAGCAGCTTGGAGCTGCAACATCGGTCTGGCGTGGCCTTACATCCTTAGGAACAACCGGAGCAGGATGCGTTGCCGTCATCGTGGGCTTGGATAACAGTGGTGCCCGCACTGCCCACCGTCGTGGACTTGGATGACGGTCTTCCGCTTGTGCATGTTCTTGCACCAGAAATACGTATGTGCAAACCACCGACAAGCAGTAATTTGCAGCCCTTCCAGCGAAGGTTCCTAATAACCGATTATCGGGTCATACAGAGATCATATAGCGATCAAACTGTGTTTCATCTTTATGGAGCACTCTCTTTCCCAATTACTCCCAATTCTACAAAAAACACCATACACTAGCGCCATGTGGCTATGATGCAAGATTTCTCTTGCACAGCCAAATAAATGTGATGAATATATATAACTCATATACATCATAGTGTGAGCATTCATCTCTCAAGAATTTCAAGAGGACAATCATAGTCTGCACTAGCCGTTCACCAACCAACTCTATTGTGTCGTCAATATGCATATAGCGAATAAGGACAATCAATGCTCAGATGTTAATTTATTCAGTCATATGACCTTGTAAGGCATGCTAAGATGGCCAGGTTTGTTTGTATCTTTTTGCAGATATTACATACTTAAAGTTGTGGTCTTTCCTAATTGCCAGCTCATTGAGCCAAACCATGTAGAGATTGGATACAACTCCTGATTTTAAAACGTACTATCGTCTCCTGAACTTTCAAGCCTGACCTAGTCGTGCACAAGAGTGATTTATATCAGGCCCTCGAACCTAATATGTTACCATTCAAATATTTCTTATATCAAAACTAATGACACTAATCTCACTTAACAAATCCAAATATTGACATAATATAAATCTTTTGATAATATTTTGTTTAAACTATTGACATCCAACAGTGCCAAATTTTCAGCGACCGAGTTTTTAGGGATAATTTATGCAAATAACGACGAAAGGAAGGGCTCGAATGTACGTAAGCAGATTCCTTATGTGATCCACCACGTGCATTAGAAATATACTACTTTTTTTAGGGAATCGAATAATACTACTAGTCAATTCAAAACCAGTTCATATGTTTCCTGGCCTCCTTGTCTCGAGTGAGATATCGAAAACAAAGTCACTCTGATCATCTAATGCACGCCTTTGCTGTATCCGTACGCTCACTGGACCGAAAGTATGATTACTGCGTCATCAGCCCCATCAACGTCGTCACACGATACGTGCTCCCCACGGGCCTAGCCCATCAACGTCGAATAATGCTGCAGGCTCGAGTCCATGGGCCCCAAGATGCTGGCCCAGGTCATCTCCGGCGAGGATCTTGCCAGGAGAACCCCATCCGTACTGTTTTTTTTTTTTGCGGGATAGATCGGCCGAATTACAGAAGAACTACAAGGAGAAGATCCAGAAAACACAAAGATTTACAACAAAGCACCCAGGATCCCGATGAAGAAGACGATGCAGCACGTACCGCCGGCGCGCCGCCACCACTCCTTCCACGTCGCTGACGCCTTGGAGACGAAGGAGCCCCTCCATGGTCGGGAAGTCGACGGAGCTTAGCTCCACTGGAGCCTCCATCCTGCGCCGTCCTCGCCATCTTCTTGCCGCAAAACAGCACGACCATCTTCAGATTTGACACCCGGAGTCGCCGCACCACGAACTCCGGTGAGGGAAATCCCCACACGGCAGCTACCACGAGCTGCGAGCAGGGGAAGAGTGGACGGTCCACGGCGAAGCTTCGAGAAGATCCACCGCCGGAGAGGACGACCTCCACCTGCAAAATCCACTCCGACACCGCCGCCATCTCCGAAGCGCCGCCGGCTGGAAACCTACTGGGCCCTACGCTATGTACACGACGGGATCCGGCGTTCCCCACCCTCCCGCCGCCGAAGCGGCAGACGGAGCGAGGGGAAACCACCGGATCTCCGCCGGCGAGGTGGGCGAAGAAGGTTCGCTCAGAAAATCGCCCTTCTGTGCACTGTGCGGGGAAGGGATAAGGTCCAAGGGTCCTTTACTGCTCCCATCCGTACTGTTGTTGTGAAAGGTTTCAGAATAATGTGTTGTTTGCTTGATTAGCTGCTCAACAATCACTACGCAAGCCAACGAGCCCAGGATGCTAGACCGCTGCAGGTAAAATCATAGAACGAGATAGTATCCTTGACGTAGTGCTACATTTCCTAGCGCCTCCCAATCCTCCATTCTACCGCGTAATAGCTTTCGGATTTCTCTCACAGACAAATAATCAACCTAAGCCTTTGTGTTGTTTGCTTGATTAGCTGCTCAACAATCACTACGCAAGCCAACGAGCCCAGGATGCTAGACCGCTGCAGGTAAAATCATAGAACGAGATAGTATCCTTGACGTAGTGCTACATTTCCTAGCGCCTCCCAATCCTCCATTCTACCGCGTAATAGCTTTCGGATTTCTCTCACAGACAAATAATCAACCTAAGCCTTGATCCCTCTACAAGGGATATGAGGTCTACTCAATACTGACAGACCTTCTTCACTTCATTTTACCCCCTGAAGTGAGTTGAGTAATGTGATAGTTATAAACACTCACATTCACTTCATTTTCCTCTCGTCCCACCATATAGATGCCAGTCGACCATAACTTGTATTGACCACATTCACCAAACAATTCAATGCCCACTTAACTTGGCCATGCTCCCAGTTACTCCTATGTATACTACATAAAAAAACACATCTATCAACACTAAGGAAGGGAACAAAATCTGTCCAACAGACCTCCACAAAATAACATTGACACATGTTGTTTGAGTAATATTTTTCCTGTCCGCTTTGCTTTATGCTATAATATTAATATGTCTATGATGAAGCAAAAATTTAGCGTATCAGAGCATCTCCACTCACGGCGCCCAAACGGTCGCCCAAACGCCTTCCGGACAGGCCGTTTGGGCACCGTTCGGACTACTTGGCTCATTTGGGCGCCCTCGCTCCCCACTCGTGGCGCCCAAATCGCGCCCAAATTCGAATGTGCCGCCAAAATACACTACGCCAAAATATGCCGCCAAAATACGCCGGGCTGCCCGGCGTCTGCTTGTCGCCACCGCCGTCGTCGTCGCCGATCTAGATGTTGTCACCGGGCTGGGTCACGTAGCCATAGCCGGGCTGAGTCATGTCGGGGTCATCGGCGATCATTACGGGGTCATCGTCGACCTGGCCGTCCGCGCCGTGGCCGGTCTCGGTGCCGTGGTTGCCGCCGTTCTCGGACGGAACGAGCCCGAGCTCTTGCAGGATCGCGGCGCGATACATGTTGTGCGCCGCCCTCGCCAGCGGGTCCAAGTTGGAGACGTCGGCCGTCAAGATCATGAAGTCCTGACTCCTCTTCTTGACGGCGGCTTTCTTCTGCTCGAGGTTGATCTTGACGTCGGCCTTCTGCATCAAGGTCGCCCACCTTGCGTTGTTCTCCTCGCGCCTCAAGCTCGAGTTGGAGCAAACATCGGCGAGGACATTGTCGATGGACGACTGCACTATGTCCGTCTTTGCCGCCGCTGCCAAGGCCGCTTTCGCCTTCTTGTTCCCGATTGGCCGCCCCTCCGACTTTTGGGGATCGGCGTTGAGTTCGGCGCGGCCGTTCTTGTTCAAAGTCCGCCGGTGTGCCTTCCATTTCTCACAATTTTGGAGAAGCTTGTAGCAATGCATCAATTTGAAGTCTTTCTCCTTGTTGATGGATTTGTACAACACAAGGGCGTCGATGACCTACAACAAAGCAAGCCGACGCCGATCACAATTGTACTTAAGCAAGCCGACGATCACAATTGTACTTAAGCAACAAAACAACAAGGGGATCGCAAGCCGGCGGTCACCTGATCCGTCGGGCCCTTCCAGCTCTCCTTCCGGTTGACGATGTTCTCGTGGCAGCCGTGGAACTTGTTGACGAGGCGTTGGACGATGCGCCACCTATGCTCGATGGCGCCTTGGCCGCGCACCATGCTCACCTTGTAGAAGTCCTTGGTGAACCGGCGCTCGTCGAACTCGTCCTTGATCCGGGACCAGTAGGCGGTGCTCGACTGGTTTGTGCCGGTGATCTCGCCGGTAGTAATGGCCTTCCATGATTCGACCATGCACTCGTCTTCCTTGGTCGTCCAGATTGTGCCGCGGCTGCCCTTCTTCTTCTTCGCCGCCTGCTCGCCGACCACAGCGTTGGTCACCACCCCCTCCTCCTCGACCTCGGCGTCGTCCTCGTCGTCGTCCTCGTAGTACTCCTCATCCTCGTCGAACCCGTCGTCGTCATCCTCCGCCCGGGCGTTGTCGTTGATGATGTCGTCCATGATATGGGCGGTCTCCTACACACAAGTAGCAAGGCCGGTAGCCACACCTCGCCTATGCACACGTCTATTGTACATGCCATGGCTACAAAACGCGGGTTCATACCTGCATGAGCTCCGGGGCGTCGGGAGTCATTCCGTCGATCACATGGGAGGCGCCCGCGTCGAATGAAAGGCTCCGACCGGCGGCCGTTTGGACAGCGGGATCTCTCCACATCGCCGGCGAATTCAGATCGACGGGGTGGTTTAGATCCAGGCCACAAGAAGGGAAGATCACGTTGGGGTCGAAGCCGCCGTGATGCTGGCTGTCGCCGTACTCGGGGGAGAACCTGGTGCGAGGCATGGCGGCGGCGCTGTCGGCGAAGAAGGAGGAATTCGACGGCGAGCCACCAACCTTGCATCGTAGAGTGGCGCTGCTCTTTGGGCTCCCTCCCAAGGCGAATGTTTGGTTCAAGGCGGCGACGGTCTTGTTCATGGCGGCGATCTTCCTTGCCGTCAATGGCGCCGCCTTGCCGAGCCTTTTCCTCTCATTCTCCTTCACGCGGCGCCCGACACGGCTCTGCGTGTCCAATCAGCGCCGGAGTACGTCGAGGTCTCAATCCTCCTGCCTCATCTCCTCCAGCTTCTCCCTGGGCGGGGGGCCCTTGCGCTTGACGCCCAGCGTCTTCCCCGCCGCCTTCGTCTCCTTCGCTGCCTTCCCCTTGGGTGCCCGCGGCGCCATGGAGACGGCGCGACGCGAGGGATTTTCTTTTGGCGGGAGAGATGGCGGGAGAGATGGCGGGGAAATGTGTTTTCTGCGGACGAATTGGGGGGAGCCGACACTTATTGCGATCTTGTCTCACTGCCAGGCGTGGCCCGCGCGTCGGGAGCCAACGTGGCGTCGCGTTTCCTTCCGTCCGGGGCCGCCCCAAGCCTCCCCAAGTTGAGGGCGTGGGCTGGGCGTGCCGGACACAAAACTGGGCCGCGCCGGACCGAATTCGCGTTTGGGCGCCGCGAGTGGGGGTGATTTTGTGTCCGGCACGCCCCAAAGGCGTTTGGGCGGCCGTTTGGGCGCCCCGACTGGAGATGCTCTCAGTAGCCTTTACAAATATCATGTTTCCATTGGTGATGGCCAACTTGCTAAGGATTCCATCTCAATTAGGACCAGAAGCAAACAAGAAGTGGATTACCACAAAGATAAATTGTACCCTGAAAAAAAAACTTGTACTTGGAACATATTTTCTCAAGCCACAAATACGAACAATAATCTTTCTATAAAAAGTTTATAAGATTCGATCTCATTTAACATCGAACCAATAGACCACCACGTGTAGGATGGTTGCATCATACAAATGTGGTTGAAAATGATTATCAGACTTCTATTTTAAAATGTCAAGATGACACATATGAAAATCGTACAAGTGGTATTGCCCATCGAAAGGAAGACAATGATCCTATACTATGATATTGCGTATGTAATTATATTAGAATCATCACAATAGAGGTGTACTTGAAATTTGCGTACTTACATGCCGAGACATAGCTCTGAGAGCCCAATTGCATGTAAATGTACGTGGTTCCAAAAAAGGGTTACATGTTTTGTGTGGATGTCGCATTCTTTGTCATTTTGTTGATGTTACCATTCTCCGAAGAGCCCATTGAGTTGTTGATGCTTCCACAATAATCTCTCGGTAATAAATCCCTGTGGTAATTCTTAGATTTTTAAAACACGAGCCGACTTGTGATTACCACTATTGCAGATGTGCCTTAATGACCCGTTTGTGATGGATATTGTGGGGGGGGGGGGTGGGTGGTCGACTGTCCTTGCGAACGACCCGAGAGTCGTGCATGTATGAAGCTTAGATGTCATAATATAATTTTGTAGCTACTCGCACAAAATTTCATGAAATAGAGAAGTCCATCTAGTTACGAATTTGCAGCTTTGTCCAGCCATTGCGATAGACGGCGAGTGTCGCTGTGCACTACAAAAAATATGCTATCTCGTGACTCTCAATATTGGTCACTGAAATGGTCACATTATGTCAGCAGTGACCTTTCTGTGACAAAAAAAGATGGTCAGGTTATGAGCGTCACTAAGGAACGAACGTGACCTTTTTTGTGAATTGGTCATAGACGTTTATGACCAAATTACAAGGTCATAGATTTTATGACCAATTTTGTGGTCACCGGCAATCTGGCCAGACCACGTCAGATCCAACGTGGCAAGACTGACATGGCAAAATTATGACCAAATGAAATGGTCATAGACCACAATCAGCCCGGTCCAGTTCAGCCATTTAGATGGGCCAAGCCCAATAACTCAACCCATTTAATGTTTTTTCCTATGTAATTCGGACGGCTATATGGGCTAAGCCCAACAATTCGGCCCTTTAATTTTCGGCAACGTGGCCTTTTTGGACAGTGGGTCCCAGTGTCAGGTTCTGGACTTCCCGGTTGTCAGGATCTGGACGGTGAGTCCCAGTTGTCAGGTTCTGGACAGCGGGTACAGGTAGTTAGGTTTTTATAAGTGGGTCCCAGTTGTCAGATTGTGTACGTCGGTCCCAATAGTAAGAATCATATTCTCCATAATTTACATTTGACAGTATATATATTATCAGTATTTAAAATGGCACAGAAACAAAACACATGTAATACTTCAAATAACAGCAGACAGATTCAGTTTGGAGCTTCTGCTCTACAAAAACACATCATACAATTGCAATCACACTTACAATCTCTACAAGTGTAATAGCTAGGTACTTTATAAGATCTACAAGTGATATCTTCTTCAGCACGGAGCACGCATCACAAACTGGGCTAACAGAACGGACTCGCTTGAAGACCATAGTCAGGACAGGGCTAACAGAATGGCAATACTCATCATGCCTTCCTCGCCTCCCCGACAAATGAATCAGCAGAGAAGAATCAAAAAAAGTGGAGCCAATATATTATGAATAGACCATTCAAAAAAAGGACATAGTTCTTTAGAATGATAACACAAATTTAGCTAGTTCCAGGCTTTTTGAACCAACAGCTATGATCCTTCAAGATTACCAAGAGAGGACAGGACATATCATATAGCTACATGAGTGAGGAGAGGACAAGACCTAAATACCTTGGGGCAAACAGCAGCAGCATCAGGTCGAAGCCCATGCTTCCTCCCATCCTGATCCGCCCGGATCAGGTGAAGAGCCTGATCATGACTTCAGTGACAGGCATTCGGTGAGGCGCGCCAGAGAGATAGACATCACATGCTCCTGATTTAACACATGCGTAAAGTTAGGGGGTTGAGAAAGTATAGATCACATACATCCATGCCAAACAAATTACTCACTGTCTAGATGACAATTTCATGCAAGCAAGCAATAAGTAATTTGAAGCAAGTTTCAATGCAGTGCATAATCAAAGAACAGTGTGATGGAGGTCAAGTGTGGTAATGTGCAGATTTGCCTCGTGACAAACTATCTACTCACACCATATATAAATAACAAGGTAGTGCACGACAATGACTGATGCAAGCAACCTGAATATCCAAAAGGAGCAAACAATCTAGTATTGCTCTCATTTTGTTGAATCTAGTATTGCTACAACAAGTGCTACATGAAGTCATGTCATAAAAGAGATTTATAGAAGTAACAACAACAACAACAAATATGGTACATCTCAAAAACAATCCAGCAAGCGGAACGACCCTCCCAATCACAGTTCAAGAATATCTAAGCACACTGCATACAAAGTTTGGTTAAAGGGATTCAGCTCAACACAGCTAGGAGAATTTGTGCATCCGTGAAGCGACGCGATGAGCTCACCTGAGGGATGTGGCGCGCCGGCAGGAGCTCACCCGATGAGTCCCGCAACATTCCTAAACATTAGTACTGAAGCTATGCATTTGATTTGCTGTAAAAAACATCCAGGTGAAGAGAAACAAGCTTCACAAAGACTAGAACACATAAACTGAATACAAGTTCAAACTATGTAACCACAGTTATGGAATATGATTAAAATAGCATGCTTCGCTTAACAGAATGTTTTCTGACAAGAAAAGTTACACAGTGGAGCAAATTGGGCATTTTGGGAGAAATCTGGTGACAAGATACATACTATATAAGTCGATTTCTAGGAAACAACTTCCTAAGCATCTGGAAAACATGGCTGTCATCATACTATATTAGTTCTACTGAAAATCCTACTACAGTGCCTTACAATGAGCACCTATTATGTGCAGCATTCAGAAACAGAGCTGCACAAGTAATGAGTTGGCCACCTACCTTCCCTAGCAGAAGTAATGATTTGGTTAGCTGAATGCTTTCTGACAGAGAAGCAACAATAACAGAGGACATCTTCAGAGAGCAGTACGGAAGATTCAGTCACACCGCTGAAACCCTAACCTCAGACTGACACAAATTACAGCCACGGTATAAAAACATTAAAGGAGTTGACCTGGATTGAGAACAAACACATCGCACTGGAAGCCAATTTAATCTAACCGAATCGAATCGAAACGAATTGGGTAGGATCACTAGTAGAAACAGGGCCTTCGGTGCGGCCCCATTTGCACCGGTTTGACAGGAACCGGAACTAAAGGGTCCTTTAGTACCGGTTCTAGAGGGCGAGGCGGCCGGCAAGCTTTTGTACCGGTTTGTGCGGACCTTTTACACCGGTTGGTATTACCAACCGGTGCAAAAGGGTTGGGCCAGGCAGCTGCAGTGGGGGGCCCCACGGCCAGAACCTTTAGCACCAGTTCGTAACACAAACCGGTACTAAAGGCCGATCTTTATCACCGGTTTGTGTTACGAACCGGTGTTAAAGGTTTCCCTATATTACCTTCTTCCACCCCGAGCCACAGCTCCATTTTTGCAGCTCGAACACAACTCCATTTTTTCTCTCTCTTTGCTCTCCCGACCTCTAGTTCACCCCATTTTTCTCCAACATTTGTCAAGATTGGTGGCACCTACATATACAAGGGTTAGCAACTTCATCTTCTCTTCCGGCATTTCAAGTTTAGCTCATTTTCTTGCTAGCTTAGCTAGTTTGATTTTTGTAGTGCTAGCAAGGTGTTTGAAGAAATGCCTAAGTTAGGGATTTTATTTGTTTTATATGCATTTTGAGCTCAAATTAAAGTATGATTTGTGGTTTTTTATAGTGTCGTCTCGTCCCCTTGATCCTCACCGCCGTCGATCGCCCGCGCCGCCCCGTCACCGACACCACCTCGGTGAGCCTTTTATTTTTATCTTTTATTTTAAAAAATCTTAGTTGGGGGATTTAGATGCATACTTATTACTTGTATAATTTTCTTATTTGTATAATTTTTTGTTATATATAGTGTCATGGTTTTGACATCTGTCCACACCGGCTCTCGTCCGCTCTATTATTCGGATGTGGTACGATTGTTTGTTATAACTATATATTTGTTTAATTTCGTGTTTATAAGAATTATGCCGACCAACTTGACGTACATATATTTTTATCTAGGAGGTAGTTGAACCGGAAATTCCAACCGACCCTATTGTCGAGTTTTTTGTAAAAGAAAACAATGATTTGAAAGAAAAATTGAAAAGAAGTGAAGATCTTCGTCTCGAAGAGAAGATGAAATGGGAGTTCAAGATTGCCGACGTCGTCGATGATAACGAGGTCAAGATGGAGGCAATGCGCTTGGATCACGAGATCAAGATGAATGCAATGCGCTTGAAGCTTAAAAAGATTAGAAAATATGTCATTAGTCAAGAGGCTTGGTATCATTATGTTGTTGGTTCAATAATTACCTTAGTTGCGATTTTGATCGCATTTGTCGTTGGATTTAAATTCTTTAGCTAGTTGTATGTTAGTTTCAATTAATGAATGTTATGAGAACTATGTATTAGATTTGGTCGCTACTCTACTTTTGTTTAAATGTGGTGAACTGTTGTATTAATGAATTTTGTCACATATCTATATTTGATATATTTGTATAATGCAGATGAGCCGGGAATGGATGTACGGTGACCGACGCTGTCCCGAGTTCATTGATGGCATGCATAATTTTCTCCGTGTGGCTGAGTTAAACAAGCAGAATGGTTTTATATTTTGTCCATGCGATGACTGTAAGAATAAGAGAATTACCCTTCCTCAAGAACCCTCCACTCCCACCTGTTGCGAGCAGGCTTCATGCCCAATTATTTTTGTTGGACCAAGCACGGAGAAAGAGGGGTTATAATGGAAGACAATGAAGAAGAGGATGATGACAACTATCCTGTGTTCTCTGAACACGGTGGTACTAAATGGAGGAAGACGAACCTGAACATGAGATCATTGTTGATGATCAGTCCGATGATGATCTTCGTCGGGTCATTATTGATGAACAGATAAACTGCGGAAGTGAGAACGAGTGGTCGAAGTTGGAGCGCATGTTAGAGATCACAAAAAATTGTTGTACCCAAATTGTGAAGATGGCCAGAAAAAGCTGGGTACCACCTTGGAATTGCTGCAATGGAAGGCACATAATGGACTATCTGACAAGGATTTGAAAACTTGCTGAAAATATTAAAGAGGATGCTTCCAAGAGATAACGTATTGCCCCATAGTACGTACGAAGCAAAGAAGATTGTCTGCCTCTAGGATTAGAGGTGCAGAAGATACATGCATGCATCAATGACTGCATCCTCTACCGCGGTGAGCACGAGAATTTGAATGCATGCCCGATATGCGGTGCATTGCGGTATAAGATCAGGCGAGATGACCCAGGTGATGTTGTTGAGGGCGAGCTGAGCCCCAGGAAGAGGGTTCTGCCAAGGTGATGTGGTATGCTCCTATAATACCACGGTTGAAACGTTTGTTCCGAAACAAAGAGCATGCCAAGTTGTTGCGATGGCACAAAGAAGACCGTAAGGAAGACGAGATGCTGAGACACCCCGCTGATGGGTCGCAGTGGAGAAACATCGACAGTGAGTTCAAAGATTTTGCAGCTGACGCAAGGAACTTAAGGTTTGGTCTAAGTACAGATGGCTTGAATCCGTTTGGTGAGCAGAGCAGCAGTCATAGCACCTGGCCCGTGACTCTATGTATCTATAACCTTCCTCCTTGGTTGTGCATGAAGCAAAAGTTTATTATGATGCCAGTGCTTATCCAAGGCCCGAAGCAACCTGGCAACGACATTGATGTGTATCTGAGGCCATTAGTTGACGAACTTTTACAGTTGTGGCGTGAAGAAGGTGTACGTGTGTGGGATGAGTACAAACAGAGGAATTTGACCTACGAGCGTTGCTGTTTGTAACCATCAATGATTGGCCTGCTCTTAGTAACATTTCAGGACAGTCAAACAAGGATACAATGCATGCACGCACTGTTTAGGTCAGACTGACAGTATATATTTAGGTAACAAGAATGTGTACCTGGGGCATCGTCGATTTCTTACAAGACAACATCCCGTAAGAAAGAAAGGCAAGCATTTCAAAGGTGAGGCAGATCACCGGACGAAGCCTACCCTCCCTACTGGTGATGTTATATATGACATGGTCAAGGATTTAAAAGTAATCTTTGGAAAGGGTCCTGGCGGACAATCTGTTCCGAATGACGCTGACAAACGCGTACCCATGTGGAAGAAGAAATCTATATTTTGGGACCTACCCTATTGGAAATTGCTAGAGGTTCGCTCTGCAATCGACGTGATGCACGTGACGAAAAATCTTTGCGTGAACCTGCTAAACTTCTTAGGCGTGTATGGGAAGACGAAAGATACAGCGGATGCACGGCAGGACCAGCAACGTATACACGAAGGAGACAACATGAATCCAGAGAAGTATCAAGGTACTGCCAGCTACGCTCTTACCAAAGAAGAGAAGGAGATCTTTTTTCAAGTCCTGAGCAGTATCAAGGTCCCGTCTGGCTACTCGTCGAATATAAAGGGAATAATAAACATGGCAGAGAAAAAGTTCCAAAACCTAAAGTCTCATGACTGCCACGTGATTATGACATGTGGCACCCTGATCCAGATGATCGAGCAACCCCATATACCAGTTCCAGAAACACTGGATATATGACAACTTGATAAACAAAGGCATAACCAAATATATTCATATGGCATCGAGTTCGGACAAATACAATATTACAACACGGGGTGAGGCTCCAGCTCTTGCGCAACAGGCGCACACAACAGTATGAACATTATTTTTCTAACATCAAGCCTCTAGCGGAAGTCGTAGCGGAAGCGTAGATAGTAGTGTGGCGACAGCGGGCTTTATTCCACAGGGTTCTGCCTGGAATACGGTTCCTAGTTCTCGTACAACGGGTACTCGGCGACGGGTGCAGCAGGGTCTGGCCACATGAAAAGCCAGGTGAGTACATGGAATGTACTCGCAAGACATTAGCCCAAAAACAAACAAGGTCTACCTATATGGCATGGCATAAGTTCAGAAGGTAGCATGGCATCAGTTTAGGTTTAGAAGTGCGAGTCCAAGCTAAACGGTTGGACCTAACTTACCTACTTACCTTTGTAGGGAAGTTTCGTGGTTGCTGGAATGAGATCACGTTTCTCATCCAACAACATCAAGGCTTTCAAGCCTCTAGCCAACTCTAGCTGAATTCTAGCCAACTATGGCTTTTACTCTAGCCAACTCTGGGTGTCATTCCAGCCAACTCTGGCTATCATTTCCAGCCAACTCTGGCTTTAGGGTTGGGTTTTACATTCATTATTTCTCCATATTCGACAGGACTGACTCATAGCGTGACTTGACCCAAACAACGTCCCATAACCCAGGGACAAGGCTAGACATCCAGATTTACACTCTCGAGAGGTTGCAACTTTTATCCACACGCTGAGGTCTAGGCTTGTACCGCCGGTACCGGAGTACTAGAACCAACCATGGCGGACAGTACAAACCCATACCTCCACAGTCGTTTACTCTACCAAGACACTCCCTGTATAGCCACCGACATAATTCTATGCCTTATGCAGAAGTGAATCCGGCACGTCCCCAACCCATGAGCGACGCCTAGCTCCGGAACCTTCGCAAGACTAGCCCCGACCAACTATGGTAACCGACTAGACTTGCCAAAGAGGTGGCATCAAAGGAGGCTGATAAAATACCCGGCCATGGTCCGCCCACACAGACGACGCATGGTTGTGCTGGTTGTGTTTGGTGAGTGGCACTATGTGACTCAATCTAGTCGAGGGAGGTGATTATGTTCTTAGTCATTTTGTTTGATTACAGACATCAACATTAACAAAGTAACACAAGGTAACCACATGATAATATCAGCAGTAAATAAGCATATCCACCTGCATGTACCAAAGTCCAAGCATAGCAAAATAAAACGTCAACCGGAAGACTACGGCGGCGAACCCGCCGACCAGCGCCTTCTCGTTCGACAAAAATAAAGAAACGTCAACCGAATGACTGTGGCAGCGATTCCGCTGGCAAGCGCCATCTCGTTCGACAAAATAAAAGAGTGTTGCGATGATCCACAGATATATATATATAAGTGCGGCAATATTAAAATGCAACAAGGCATATGATATGCAACAACATTCAATTTAAACAAGCAAGCAATTTTTCTAAAGTTCGACCAAGCTTGAGATTAGGTTAATGGCTTGCCTTCAGCAGAGGGGTAGGGTTCGGGTTCGACTGCAACTTCGTTGGAGAAGTTTGAATCTATTTAAAGAATGAAACGGTATTAAAACTCTTCCTATGGCATCGAATAAATGATCAAGCAAATGAACTCCAAATGAAATACTTTTGATGTCATTTGACAGACATTTTGAAAACAAAGCCATCCCAAAAGGATTCATATTTTTTTGACAATTTTTGGAAAAGTTATGACCTCCCAAAGATAGCCCTAGCATCTCCCTCTTTTTTTCTAAAAAAAAGAAACAAAAATAAGAAAACGTTTCAGAAATTTAAAACGTAACTGGGCCGGCCCATTTAGACGATGGGTTACTGGGCCGAACCGGTACGCGCGAAAGAAAGAAAAGAAAAAAAAGAAAAACAGAATGGGGCTCCTCTTCTCCGGCAAGCTCACCGTGCTGGCGAGGACGGCGACGGAGGCTCAGGCCACCCTGGACTCCAGCGAGGATGGCTACGGGTTCCTGGTGCTCTGAATCGGAGGAGGGGGTGGAGAGATGGTGGTGGGGAGGTTCTGGAGAGGGGGATCGACCGGAGGCCGTGCGGCGGAGGTGTGCTCGTCGCCGGAGTTCGGGCGCTCCCTAGGAGCTGGCACTGGAGGGGGAGGGAGCTGAGGAGTAGGGGAAGGCGGTGTGGGGGTTGGAGGCAGCCGGGGATCTCATTATATAGCGAATCGACGAGGGGGGGTCCGTCACGGGGCACGGCGGGGTGCTGCACGGAGCTGTGGCGGAGCAGCGGCCTTTGCGTCGATGGTGTAGGGGCGGTGCGTCGCCGAGCGATTGTCGCCAAAGCTGGATGGCGGGAATCCGTGGCTGCAGAGAAGGGTGGCCGGGGCTGGGGCGCTGGCGAGCTGACCCGTGGCGGGGCTGTGCGTGCGGCGCGTCGTCTAGCAGACGGCGGCGTGCGGGGGAGGCTCCTCCGGCGATGTGCGGTTGCTGGGGGAGGCGACGGGTGTCGGCTGGAGGTCGAGGGGAGGCAGGGGGCACGAGGAGCACGGGGAAGGCCGCGGGGAGGCACCGGCGACGACCAACGTTGCGGCGCTGCCTGGCAGGCCGTGGTCAGCGGTGACCACGTTCCAGGCCGTGCCAACGTCGGCATGGGCCGATATCTCCCAGCTCCGGGCTCAGAAAAAGGTGAGGTTTGAACCACTGTGCGCCAAATTGAAAATGCAGCAACTTTCCCGACTAATGTTTTGCCAAATTCTAAAGTTGGTCTATAGGATATTTTGAAAAAACAGTTCTGGCCAAAAGTAGAAATGTTGTTTTGATGAAGTAAATGGAATGTAAAAGGGCTCAAATAAATCCCTGAGGTGTGTGCACTCCTAGTGGTTGTGTTTAGGGTCTTGGATCACCAAGGAGAAAACATTTGCTTTGCACTTGGAAAAAAAGAAGAAAATAGGCAGAAACTAAAGTGGGGAGTTACTCCAAAATTTTGTAAACAAGGTATCAAATGTTTTTGCATATTTGGGCTATATATTGCCCAGGGGTCATCCCCTAATTTTTGCAGAATTTTTGGAAAGGTATTAGGGTACTTCCTTTGTAAAGTCACAATAAAGGATTTTGGTATTAAAATAAAGGAAAATATAGAAATAATATTTTTGGGTGAAATGAGCCAGCAACAGTTTGCCAAGTGGGAGAGAATTCAAAACATAAGATCCCAAACTTGGACAAGGTTTCGTAAATGGTCGAGAATTTTTAAAAGGGTTGCCAAACCGAGGGAAATTTAATTCCAAATCACAAGAATGAGTTTTTGAAAGAAATTTTTTGAAAGGCCAAATTTCAGGATGTTACAGACCTTCCCCCCTTAAATTGAATCTCGTCCCCGAGATTCGGGTTGCTTGCTGACTAGGTATAATTCTTCGAGTTGAACGGTGGGAAGCTCCAAAATTGAATAAAATCAGCGCGGTTCTGTACACGTACCGAGCGCTGCATTCGTGGCTTCATAGGCTTCTTCGGCCGACATGTGGTGGACGCGGGCAACTTGAGGAGCCTTGACTGCACTGGCAGGGTGGTTGTTGTTGAAGTTGCTGTTGTTGCCGGGGTTGTTGTTGAGGGGACACTCCCTGATATAGTGTCCTGCCTTGCCACACTTGAAGCAGGTGTTCCCCCGTTTTGCGTCATCCGCAATGGGGCGTGGTGGTAAAATCCTTCACGAGGGTATCCATCTTTCTTGGGCTGATTCCCAGTGGTCTGGGGGTTTGGGGTCGGGTTGCTGGGCTGCCAGGTACGGGGCTTGGAAGAAGTCCCTTCTTGGTGGTTCTTGCGGGGCTCAAACTTTCTCTTGTGGGAGTCGTAAATAGTACGGTGCTCCTTCTCTGAGATCAGCGCTGTGTTGATCATGGCCTGGAAATCTTGGAACTGCAGTACACTGAGCTGGGTCTTGATTGCCTGGTGCATTCCCTGGAGAAATCTGTCCTTCTTCTTTTCTTCAGTGTTGGTGTCGTCGGGGGCATAACGGGCGAGATTGTTGAACTTGGTGAGGTACTCGCTGATAGACTGGTTACCTTGGGTGAGTGCCAAGAATTCTTGTTGCTTCATCTTTATGAGACTGGAGGGTATGTATGCCTTGCGGAAGGCTTCTTGAAATTCTGTCCAGGTTGCTGGGGGTCCATCTCCTCTTGCAGTCTTCTGGTTGTCCCACCAAACATTGGCAGGGCCTTCAAGATAGTGGGTGGAGAAGAGTACTTTGTCCAGCTCGTCAACGCGAGCAAGCTCTAGCTTCTTTTCCATGGTGCGGAGCCAATCATCGGCTTCAAGCGGGTCATCAGCAAAAGAGAACTTGGGTGGCTGGGTGCGCTGGAAATCTTGTAGCTTGGAGTGACCTGGGCGTGGAGCATTTTGGGCTTGCATATAGGTTCCAAACTCCCTCATGATCTGTGTCAAGTGCTGGCTATGGCGCTCATCCATCATCATCATAATTTGACTCGGACTTGGTTCCTGAACTGGCGGTGGAGGAGGTGACTGAGGTGGCGCAGGATCTTCGCCAGCTTGTCGTGCGGAGCGACGAACTGGTGTTCCTTGACTACCACTTGCACCATCATTGGGCCTCATCCTGAACGGTTGAACGTGGGGGCGGGTACCATGAGCATTCACTTGGGGAAGTGTAACATCCAAGAAAAACCAAATGGAAACCAGGTTTGGCAACACATGGGAAAAGGTGGCATCCAAGAAAAACCAAATGTGACCAAGGGTTGGCAAAGACAACAAGCATGGTGTTATACAACGGTTGGCGGGGTTACACGGTTCTAGCTACTCGCCAAGTTACACTGGATGCAGGACAAAAGATACAAGCTACACGATACATAAAGCGAGATACGAATCTACCACTATTATTCGGGCGTACGATAAAGCGGAAAGGTAAGATACACTAGGCGATGCGATCTCTGAGTGTCTAGAACTCCATCTCGAGGGGCGTCGCTGGTGGAATGGTGTCGATGTCCTCCCTCGCGGTGCTGTAGTCGGGTGAAGCGCGGTCATCTCCGGAGTCTCCAGAGTGAGGGGGGTGGCGGTACGGACGCGACGATACCGAGTTCGTGCCCCGGAGGTACGATAGGGGACGAAACGTGAGGAGTGGCGAGGGGTGCTGCTGGGAGCGCGAAAAGACAGCGGCGGGACACGAGGAACATGAGTGGGAACAAGTGCTCTCCGGATCTGGTCAAGGGAGCTGCGGGCGAAGGTGAGAGAGCGAGGTAGGTGGCGATAGGATCTAGCTCCAGCTGCTCGGGTCATCTCGGCCATAGCCACGTTGGCGAAGTGAGGCAAGCTGGGCAAGAGTAACATGGAGATACTGGTGGAGAAGGTTGGTGTACTGAAGGAGAGCGGTGAGAGCTGAGCGGGGGTCACCTGGGCTGGGAAAAAGAACATCCCCATTTTCCAAGTCCAACCTCGGAAAGTAGACGTAGCGGGTACTCTGCCTATGACGGGGTCGTACGTGCGGAGGAAGATGATGGCATCTGCTGCGGCCTCCTGGATAGCTCGGGTCACCTGAGTAGTGACACCGAAAGTGATGTCGTGGACGATCTCGTTGGACACCGTTTCGGGGCGCAAGTGGACGGTGGCGGTGAACACGGTAGCGGACCCGTTGAGACGGTGGTAGAACACGCGGTAGATCGGAGGAGGTGAGCTTGGGTAGAGGTGTTCCCAAACTTCACGGAGAAACTGTGGAAAACCGGGAACGATCACGGCGGAAGTTTCTACGAAAAACTCGGTCGTCATCTGTATCAGGGACAGAAGCTAAGAAGGGTAAGCGTTAACGTTAAAAGCACAAACGAGTAGAGAAACAGTCAGAAAGCAGGCAACGTAAAAGTCCTATACTAAGTCGTCCGTAGAACTAGGGTATCCTACATGCAGTTAGGCTCTGATACCAAGCTCCGTGGCACCCCGATCCAGATGATCGAGCCACCCCATATACCAGTCCCAGAAACACTGGATATATGACAACTTGATAAACAAAGGCATAACCAAATATATTCATATGGCATCGAGTTCGTACAAATACAATATTACAACACGGGGTGAGGCTCCAGCTCTTGCGCAACAGGCGCACACAACAGTATGAACATTATTTTTCTAACATCAAGCCTCTAGCGGAAGTCGTAGCGGAAGCGTAGATAGTAGCGTGGCGACAACGGGCTTTATTCCACAGGGTTCTGCCTGGAATACGGTTCCTAGTTCTCGTACAACGGGTACTCGGCGACGGGTGCAGCAGGGTCTGGCCACATGAAATGCCAGGTGAGTACATGGAATGTACTCGCAAGACATTAGCCCAAAAACAAACAAGGTCTACCTATATGGCATGACATAAGTTCAGAAGGTAGCATGGCATCAGTTTGGGTTTAGAAGTGCGAGTCCAAGCTAAACGGTTGGACCTAACTTACCTACTTACCTTTGTAGGGAAGTTTCGTGGTTGCAGGAATGAGATCACGTTTCTCATCCAACAACATCTAGGCTTTCAAGCCTCTAGCCAACTCTGGCTGAATTCTAGCCAACTATGGCTTTTACTCTAGCCAACTCTGGCTGTCATTCCAGCCAACTCTGGCTATCATTTCCAGCCAACTCTGGCTTTAGGGTTGGGTTTTACATTCATTATTTCTCCATATTCGACAGGACTGACTCATAGCGTGACTTGACCCAAACAACGTCCCATAACCCAGGGACAAGGCTAGACATCCAGATTTACACTCTCGAGAGGTTGCAACTTTTATCCACACGCTGAGGTCTAGGCTTGTACCGCCGGTACCGGAGTACTAGAACCAACCATGGCGGACAGTACAAACCCATACCTCCACAGTCGTTTACTCTTCCAAGACACTCTCTGTATAGCCACCGACATAATTCTATGCCTTAAGCAGAAGTGAATCCGGCACGTCCCCAACCCATGAGCGACGCCTAGCTCCGGAACCTTCGCAAGACTAGCCCCGACCAACTATGGTAACCGACTAGACTTGCCAAAGAGGTGGCATCAAAGGAGGCTGATAAAATACCCGGCCATGGTCCGCCCACACAGACGACGCATGGTTGTGCTGGTTGTGTTTGGTGAGTGGCACTATGTGACTCAATCTAGTCGAGGGAGGTGATTATCGTCTTAGTCATTTTGTTTGATTACAGACATCAACATTAACAAAGTAACACAAGGTAACCACATGATAATATCAGCAGTAAATAAGCATATCCACCTGCATGTACCAAAGTCCAAGCATAGCAAAATAAAACATCAACCGGAAGACTACGGCGGTGAACCCGCCGACCAGCGCCTTCTCGTTCGACAAAAATAAAAGAAACGTCAACCGGATGACTGTGGCAGCGATTCTGCTGGCAAGCGCCATCTCGTTCGACAAAATAAAAGAGTGTTGCGATGATCCACATATATATATATATGTATATAAGTGCGGCAATATTAAAATGCAACAAGGCATATGATATGCAACAACATTCAATTTAAACAAGCAAGCAATTTTTCTAAAGTTCGACCAAGCGTGAGATTAGGTTAATGGCCTGCCTTCAGCAGAGGGGTAGGGTTCGGGTTCGACTGCAACTTCGTTGGAGAAGTTTGAATCTATTTAAAGAATGGAACGGTATTAAAACTCTTCCTATGGCATCGAATAAATGATCAAGCAAATGAACTCCAAATGAAATACTTTTGATGTCATTTGACAGACATTTTGAAAACAAAGCCATCCCAAAAGGATTCATATTTTTTTGACAATTTTTGGAAAAGTTATGACCTCCCAAAGATAGCCCTAATATCTTCCTCTTTTTTTCTAAAAAAAAGAAACAAAAATAAGAAAACGTTTCAGAAATTTAAAACGTAACTGGGCCGGCCCATTTAGACGATGGCTTACTGGGTCGAACCGGTACGCGCGAAAGAAAGAAAAGAAAAAAAGAAAAACAGAACGGTGCTCCTCTTCTCCGGCGAGCTCACCGTGCTGGCGAGGACGGCGACGGAGGCTCAGACCACCCTGGACTCCAGCGAGGATGGCTACGGGTTCCTAGTGCTCTGAATCGGAGGAGGGGGTGGAGAGATGGTGGTGGGGAGGTTCTGGAGAGGGGGATCGACCGGAGGCCGTGCGGCGGAGGCGTGCTCGTCGCCGGAGTTCGGGCGCTCCCTAGGAGCTGGCACTGGAGGGGGAGGGAGCTGAGGAGTAGGGGAAGGCGGTGTGGGGGTTGGAGGCAGCCGGGGATCTCATTATATAGCAAATCAACGAGGGGGGGGGGTCCGTCATGGGGCACGGCGGGGTGCTGCACGGAGCTGCGGCGGAGCAGCGGCCTTTGCGTCGATGGTGTAGGGGCGGTGCGTCGCCGAGCGGTTGTCGCCCAAGCTGGATGGCAGGAATCCGTGGCTGCAGAGAAGGGTGGCCGGGGCTGGGGCGCTGGCGAGCTGACCCGTGGCGGTGCTGTGCGTGCGGCGCGTCGTCTAGCGGACGGCGGCGTGCGGGGGAGGCTCCTCCGGCGATGTGCGGTTGCTGGGGGAGGCGACGGGTGTCGGCTGCAGGTCGAGGGGAGGCAGGGGGCACGGGGAGCACGGGGAAGGCCGCGGGGAGGCACCGGCGACGACCAGCACGTGGCGGCGCTGCCTGGCAGGCCGTGGTCAGCGGTGACCACGTTCCAGGCCGTGCCAACATCGGCATGGGCCGATATCTCCCAGCTCCGAGCTCAGAAAAAGGTGAGGTTTGAACCACTGTGCGCCAAATTGAAAATGCAGCAACTTTCCCGACTAATATTTTGGGAAATTCTAAAGTTGGTCTATAGGATATTTTGAAAAAACAGTTCTGGCCAAAAGGAGAAATGTTGTTTTGATGAAGTAAATGGAATGTAAAAGGGCTCAAATAAATCCCTGAGGTGTGTGCACTCCTAGTGGTTGTGTTTAGGGTCTTGGATCACCAAGGAGAAAACATTTGCTTTGCACTTGGAAAAAAAGAAGAAAATCGGCAGAAACTAAAGTGGGGAGTTACTCCAAAATTTTGTAAACAAGGTATCAAATGTTTTTGCATATTTGGGATATATATTGCCCAGGGGTCATCCCCTAATTTTTGCAGAATTTTTGGAAAGGTATATAGGGTACTTCCTTTGTAAAGTCACAATAAAGGGATTTTGGTAGTTAAAATAAAGGAAAATATAGAAATAATATTTTTGGGTGAAATGAGCCAGCAACAAGTTTGCCAAGTGGGAGAGAATTCAAAACATAAGATCCCAAACTTGGACAAGGTTTCGTAAATGGTCGAGAATTTTTAAAAGGGTTGCCAAACCGAGGGAAATTTAAATTCCAAATCACAAGAATGAGTTTTTGAAAGAAAATTTTTGAAAGGCCAAATTTCAGGATGTTACATGACACAATTACTTCCGATTGCATTGAGGGGGCTTCTACCGGAAAACGTTCGAGTACCCATTGTGAAGCTATGTGCATTCCTCAATGCAATTTCTCAGAAGGTAATCGATCCAGCAACTCTACCAAGTTTACAGAAGGATGTGGTCCAATGTCTTGTCAGCTTCGAGTTGGTGTTTCCACCATCCTTCTTCAATATTATGACGCACCTCATAGTTCACCTAGTCCAAGAGATTTCCATTCTCGGTCCTGTATTTCTACACAACATGTTCCCCTTTGAGAGGTTCATGGGAGTCTTAAAGAAATACGTCCGTAACCGTGCTAGCCCAGAAGGAAGCATGTCCAAGGGCTATGGAACAGAGGAGGTCATTGAGTTTTGTGTTGACTTTATTCCTGATCTTAAGCCGATCGGTGTTCCTTAATCGCGCCATGAGGGGAGACTGCGTGGAAAAGGCACGCTAGGAAAGAAAGCAACAACAAGTATGGACGAGCATTCTTTCACTCGAGCACACTACACAGTTCTACAAAATTTCAGATTGGTGGCTCCGTATATCGTGGAACACATGGATATTTTACGCTCCAAATACCCGGAGCAGACCGACTTCTGGATTAAAGGAAAACACGAAGACACTTTCGGCAGTTGGTTGCGTACACATCTCATTAATAGCACCACTGTTGGAGAAGAGCTATACTTGTTGGCCAAGTCACCATCTTCGACTATATTGACTTTCCAAGGGTACGAGATAAATGGGAATACATTTTGCACGGACACCCAAAACAAAAAAAGCACTAACCAAAACTGTGGTGTCAGCTTTGATGCAACAAACGACAATGGGACAAAGGACACATATTATGGTTGCATACAGCAGATATGGGAACTTGACTATGGACCTTATTTTAAGATCCCTTTGTTTCAGTGCAAATGGGTCAACCTGTCAGGCGAGGTAGAGATAGACCCGCAGTACGGAATGACTACAGTGGATCTCAAAAATCTTGGGTACCACACCGAGCCATTCGTCCTAGCCAATGATATGGCTCTGGTTTTCTATGTGAAGGACATGTCTTCCAGACCGAAAATAAGAGAAGATAAGCAAGCTGATACATCATACGATGAGCCAAAGCGCCACATAGTTCTTTCAGGGAAAAGAAACATCGGGAGTGGAGGAGAAGACAGACATGTCAGAAGATTACAATAAGTTTCATGAAATTTCGCCCTTCAAAGTGAAAGCTGACCCAAACATCCCGTTAAATGATGAATATTCTCCATGGTTACCGCGCAATCAGAAGAAAGGGTCGACATACGCGAAGGAAAAAATTTATACCCCAACAATAGATAGGGGGTGTTGTTGGTGATGTGTAATAATGTATTAAACCTTTTATGTAACTGTGTTATGAAAACTCAGAAGAAAACTCTAAACACTGATTTTTGGCTCTAAAAACTCCAACGGCTCACAAGCGCTCGAAAAAATTGGAACAAAACACACGGTTTCCCCGTCATACAGCCCAACCTAAATTAACCATGCCCCTTTCAGAACCACGTCGGATCAAAGTTGCCTACCTTCTCCAGTGGCCACTCTGACCGGCAAATCGGCAAATCATCGTGTGGTCGTGAGACGGAAAATCGGCCTTCGATCCAAACAACGGCAAGACGTCTCTGATGATTTGCAACCGTCCGAACAAGTGTTGGGGATGTTGCTAAATCATCAGAGCGCCTTGCCGCTGCTCGGATCCGACCGAGGGGAGGGTTCACCTTCAGCCTCCGCTCTAGGAACTTCTGCCTCTCAGAAATCTTGCTCTCTGCTACCCGTGTACTGCCAAAATAAACTACAATGAGTAGACACTGAGTGCTGAACATGTCCGGGAGGGTTGCTATATATAGGGTACGTGTGCTTCTCTAGTCCCGGTTGGTAACACCAACCGGGTCATGTGGCTCACGAAGTGGTCGTGATACTGCTGATCCAACAGCTCACAATCCCTCAAAAGATCCAACGTCTCACCCCTGATCCAACGTCTCACAAGCGCTTGAAAGAAACACACGATCCATGTGCTTCTTTAGTCCTGGTTGGTAACACCAACCGGGACTAAAGGCGGGCTTTGCGGTCACGACTCATGTGAGTCACGTGTCCTCCCCCTGCATACACAGCCCGTCGGTGGATTTTTAGAAATCCTTATTATATCAATAACACTCAAACTTGCATTTAAATTCTTTTTTTTAATTCATATTAAAAGTTTTTTTAGAAATTCAAATTATATAAAAAACAATCAAACATGCATTTTGCTTAATTTTTTTGATGATATAGATTTAAATGTCAAATTTACTCAAATCATCCATTTGAAATTTGAATATATTCAACATAGTCAAACTTAAAAATTACCAGTACCAAAATATTATACATGTCCAGGGTTAAGTTTGATATAAAGTTTGTCAAATTTGGACAATTAAATCAGTAGAATAAAGAAGTCAGAAAATGAACAAAGAAAAAAGGAATTCCAAAAAAGACCTTTTACACCGGTTGTTGTCTACAACCGGTGTTAAAGGTTGGCTGCGCGCGCGCTAATTTAAAGCGGCCCAAAAAGACCTTTAACACCGGTTGTTGTCCACAACCGGTGCTAAAGGTACCTTTAACACCGGTTGTAGACAACAACCGGTGTTAAAGGCTTTTTTGCAGTTTTTAGAGCAGGCTCTGCCTCTTCTTCTCCTCATTCTCGCGTCGTCTTCATCGATTCCTCCGGCCGGCGAAGCCCTGTGTGATTTTTCGGCAAGCTCCCTCCGCGACGCCGCCTCCCTCCACTGCTCCGGCCGGCCGCCACCGCACCATCCGCCGCGCGCCACCACCGCACTGTCGCCGCGCGCCATCGACGGCCTCCCACGCGCCAGCGGCGCCGCCATCACAGCCCCTGCTCCGCCCTTCCTCCGGCGCCCTCCGCCGCCCCTGCTCCGCTGCCATCCGCCTCCCCTGCTCTCCGGCCTCCACACGTACGACGCCGCGCCTCCTGCTCCGGCGCCCTCCACGACGTGCTCCGGCCGCCGCGTAGCCCTGCTCCGGCCCTCCACGAAGGTGAGCTTTTTTCATTTCTTTTATTTTAGTACTGTTCGTTTGATTAGTACTGTTATTTTAGTACTCATACATGTAATTTTAGGTGTTAGTGAAATTTTAGGTGTTAGAATTCTAACCTAGCACTAACACCTAAATTTAGCAAAGTTAGTAAATCAAAGTTAGTAAGTTAGCAAATTTAGGTTATTAGTGTTTCATTTTAGTAAAGTTAGCAAAGTTAGTAAAGTTAGAATTTGTTAATACTTCATAATGTTAAATTAAAAATTGTGTAAGGAAAACTATGTTAAAAATTGTTGCAATTTTTGTGTATAAAAAATTTAAATTTGTTAATACTCCATAATGTTAAAACAATGTTAAATTATAAATTGTGTTAGGAAAACAATGTTAAAAATTGTGTTAGGAAAACAATTTTTGTTAATACTCCATAATTAGTTGCAATATTTTTGTTAAGAAATATTTGCTGCAATTTTTGTGTATAAGAAATTTAAATTTGCTTGCTACTTAAAATTTTAAATTGCTATTAGCTATTATTTTAGACATTGCTATATTGGAAATTGTTGGATATTGTTCATTGCATTGTATCAATTTTTGTGTAAGAAATTCAATTTGCTAAGTACTTTGTAAATTGCATTGACATTGAGCTATGGAGGACGACGCCCCCTTCATGCGAGACGAGGAGAACAAGAGCGAATGGCAGCAATTATTTTTGAGAAGACCCTTGGAGTAAATACCGATGGAGAAGATTCCGATGAAGATTCCGATGGAGAAGATTTCAGCGCAAAATGTTTGAACGACTCCGGTGAGGGACTTGAGCTAGAAGAAATAAGAGACGACGAACTGCCCTTAGCAAACTCCGGCGAGGTATATATATATATATTAAGTCTTGTTGATCACTAGATGCATTAATTGATTTATATTGCACTTATTAACGAATCATTTCTCTTTTAGCCCTCCGGATCTAAGCCTCCAAGTTCGCCAAAGACGCAACGAGGCCCGAACCAAAGGATAAAGCTTCCAGATGGTGCAAAGTTGTCGATCGACGAAGTTGCTGCTGATGGCAAACCGACAAAACCCGAAGAGACCTCCCGTAGATATGTACTTCAATGCGGAGTTCTTGTTAGGGACATGATCCCGATCACCATTGCAGAATGGAAAAGCCGGTTAAAGCCAACATTGGAGCAAGTTATGTCGACAAAAGAGCTAAAGATTTGCTTTGGGAAACGCTCTTGG
This sequence comes from Poa pratensis, assembly GCA_947311845.1. Taxonomy (NCBI): domain Eukaryota; kingdom Viridiplantae; phylum Streptophyta; class Magnoliopsida; order Poales; family Poaceae; genus Poa; species Poa pratensis. The sequence goes on along the minus strand of CAMZMU010000063.1, from coordinate 131,958,511 downwards.
AATCTTTCAGCCTACCGGTAGGTCTCGAAGAGAAGAAGAAGGACAAAGTCAAGGAGTGGACTCTTAAGAAGATGGCCACACAATTCAACTGCTGGAAGAATACATTGTGGAGAAAATATGAGAAGAAAACTCCAGAATTCACTGGACTACTTGAGAAGATAAAAGATGTGTGGGCCGAATTTGTGGCGTATAAGAAATCGGACGTCGCTGTGGCCCGATCGGCCAAAAATAAGTTGAATGCTAAGAAGAAGAAATATTTCCATACTTTGGGGTCAGGTGGCTACAAGACTGCCGTGCCTAAGTGGGAATCCTTTGAAAACGACCTGCGTAAAAAAGGGATCACTCCACAGACAGATGACTGGCCCGAGAGGTCCAAGTTATGGTTGTTCGCGCATGGGGCAGGGTTGGACCCAGACACAGGGCTGATTGTTGCAAAGGGGAAATGGAAGAAAAGAATTACAAGGGTCGTCAAAAAACTAGTGGACGCAATAGAGAAAGTCAAAAAGGGAGAATTTGTTCCCGATAGAGAGGACGACGAGCTGACACTCGCCCTCGGGAATCCTGAACACGACGGACGATGTCGAGGCAGAGGAGCCGGCGTTAATAAGTATCAAGGATTTCCGGCGGACGTTGCAACTTATAGAAAGCGTTTCAGAAATAAGAAGAAGGAGTTGGACCGGTTCACGGCATTAGAACAGCAGGTGAAGGGGTTCCAGGAGCAACTGAACGCACTTACCAAGACAAGGGAATCTCAGCAGCTGGTGGTACAAGATCCTGCAGTCGATGCCGCCCATCTCAGCGGAAAAGCAGCGTGGGTTCCACGCAGCTAGAAGATCCTGCATTCGAACCGCCGGCGGCTCACTACCCCGTGGATGATATCACGGAGAAGACAAATTGTGTGCTACACATGCCGATGAAGAACATTTTTTTTCCGGTGGCGGATGGGTATGCTTTACCAAATCAACCTGGAGCAATCTTCCATTTTGCTCCGATTCCAGCTGGCTATGCTCGTGTCGGGGTGAAAACAGTTATGCCCGGATTCCATTCAGTGGATCTTGACATTCCTGGATGTGACGACGAGAAGACACTGGGAGAAGTCGAGTTAGGTATCGTTCTATGGAATAAGAAATACATCATGTTTCCAGACGCGGCGCCAAGGCCACCGACTCCTCCGAGTAGAAATCCACCACCTCAAAGTCCACCCGACCTCCCCTACGATTGGGAGCCCGCCGCGAGTCCATCGCCCGTGCCGTCCCGTCAGCCGACTGATGCGCCCAGTAGTAATTTGCCAAAGCGGAAGCTGTTCACGTCGACTAGTACTATGCTCAGGAAAGACAGGTCCCCTGTCAAGAAACGTGCACGTGCAAACATACCCGAGAAAGTCAAGAGTCCTGAGAAGAAGTTAGCTTGCGAGATGACTTCAGAGGAAATAACTACTAGCTTGCAAGAAGAGTCAAGAGCCTTTTTTGAACAGAAAAAACAGGAAAAACTGCAGGCACAACTGCACCCCGTAAAGGAATTTCTGAAGACTATACCAATGGACAAAAAAGATTACACCGTTGACTGCTTATATGACCCTCCACCGAAGCCCCTTTCAGACTATGAGCGCTTTATTCACAAGCAACATAGCGCACAGATGAGCGCACAGACGGAGGAAGCAAAGAAATGCGGGAAACAAGTTGCTCAGCTCGGAGAACAAGAAGTACAATCGATCGCCCCGCTCATCGTGCCTTCTGATAAGGCGGCTCAGCAAATGCACGAGGAGACAAGTTACGACGTTGCTCCGCTAGCATATAAATATGTTCATGGGCAGCCTCTGGTCATGGATCCGAAAGCTCTAACAACACAGTTATGGAAGTTGCATAACTGGTACCTGGCCGCTGCAAAAGAAGGGAAATATGTTTTCTGGCGAGAGTTCAGGAACAGCACTACTTCCGAGAATATGCTGTGCAGGTTGAGTTCGAAGAACTTTTTCAGATGTACAATCAACGTGCCCTCGACAAAGCTATCATCAGCTGCTATTGTCTGTAAGTAATTTATTTGTGTAATTTAATTCTTTAGTTAAGCTCTCGTTCATTGCCTGTAATTATCCTCACGACATTCTTTTGTATGCTATTAATTATGCAGAATGAAGATTCGTGAATGCAGAGTGGGAGGAATCTGGGACATTGGGTTCATTGACCCGGATAAAATTCATCAAGTCACCGTAGAACAGCATGCCCACGACACGGAGGATGTTTTGCTAACGTTTTTAAAGCGACAAAGTACCAAAAAAGAAATACTTTTTCCTTACAACTTCAAGTGAGTGTTACTGTCTTGTACACATTCTATATTTTGCTTTTCCGATATTAAGTGTAATTGATGAGTTATGAATAACCGCGTATATAAATGTGTCCAGGTTCCACTTCATTCTGATGATCATTAAAATCGATGTTGGAGAAGTTGAAGTCTGGGACTCATTAAGGAGAGATCCTGAGGACTACAGAAGCGTGCGTGTAATGCTCAGGAGGTAATTTCAATCGCACTATATCGGCCTCTTTCGTTCATTTCCTGATATATCGGTCAAATAACTCCTCAATTCATTTTCTTTGCCGGGCAGGGTTTGGAGAAAGTTCAGAGAGGAAGAACGCGGTGAGTGGAAAGAAAAGCTGGAGTTTAAGGCTAACTTGGTAAGTAGTACTTCACGTTTCAATACCATTATCAATCTCTTGATTATTATTTGATTGAATTCTATTCTCGTATAGTGGTGCCTAAAACAACCACCTGGGACGGATTTATGTGGATACTACGTTTGCGAGTACATTCGCATGATGGTCAACGAGAGAGATAATACTCGAAGAACTAGAGAGGTACGTAAACATCATTGACAACTTTATTTTGCTACCATCAATTGTGTTAGTTTCCTTCATATAATTGATTTGATCTCCTTCTTTCAAATTAAGATGGCCAAAAAGCGGAACGAGTTCCTACCAGAAGACCGCGTAAAAGCAATCACAGAGAAATTGGCGGATTTTTCCTTACGGAGGTCATACCTGAATCCGGAGAATTCCACTATACCGACAAGTAGCCTCTCCCTCCATGTACTAGGAGTGATCTCCATATGTAATGAATTATGAGTACTTTATATGTGTACATATATATACCAAGTTGTATGTGTGCTATGTGATCTTCACGTGTGCGAAAAACTTTTTTATGTGCATCGACGTGATCTCCTCCGAAACCCTAAACCCTAAAAATAAACGAAAATAAAAAAACAGAAACCCTAAACCCTGAAAAATAAACGAAAAGAAAAAGGCAGAAACTTTTAGTACCGGTTCGTAATACGAACCGGTACTAAAGGTCCCGCGCCTGCGCGCGCTCTGCTCTGCCCACGTGGAGGCTTTTAACACCGGTTTGTAAGCAACCGGTACTAAAGGGGGGGTACCCTTTAGTGCCGGTACTAAAGGGGGGTACCCTTTAACACCGGTTTGTAAGCAACCGGTACTAAGCAAATATAGGAGTTCCACTTCGATTGAATGCCAGACATCACATTACACACACAAAGAATTAAAAGCCAGACATCCAATGTACATCAGTACACAGATAGTGTTATCAGATCATAAGCATGGGTTGTTGAAGGAAAATTACTAATTATATAAGGGCATAGTTTTATCTGTTGTAACAATGGATGATGGGACAAGAGCACTGGATAGATTAGCTAAATTCATTTGAACGCCACATAAACCTACAGAAAAAAAACTTGAACGCATGCTCACTGAGTTACATGAGAACATGTAGGAAAATTAACAAACAGATGGTGCATGCTAAGCAAGTACCTAACAAAAACCGAGAAATCATGGAAGCTGTTAGACTGCAGATCAAGGGAGTCCAGCGGACTGGTCGGGATTGCCGCCGCTCCTCCTTGTCGATGCCGAAGTCGGAGACGCCGGATCCGTGCGGGAATCTACCTCCCATCCTTTCTGCCCGAGCTCCGGTGAAGGCCTTCAGATCCGGCGTCCTCGGGAAGACGATGACCCCGACCTGCAGCGCGATGTGAAAGGCGGCCTCCAAAGCTCCCGCCGGCGCCGTCGCTGTCCTAGTGGTCGACATGTAGGGCCTCCACCGCAAACCCTAGGCAGGTCACGCGCGCGCCTCGGTCCGGTCTGCTCGACGGAGCGCCGCGCATAGAAGCACGCACGCGGGCGCCGGCGAGCAAGCCAGCCGCGACGCCGTGGCTCCTGGGCGGGGGCTCATCTCTCGTCGGAGCAGCTGCGGCGGAGCTCGATCTGGTTCGGGAGGTCGAACAGGAGGGGATGGGGGCGGAGAGGAGGGGTCGGCGAAAGGGAGTAGCGGCCGGGTCTGGGGGAGGGGGGTTCGGCGGCGAAGGGGGGAGGTGAGGAGAGGGGGTGTGGCGTCGAAGTGACTGTGGAGGGGATCTAGATCGCCCGACGGCGCGAGCATGGTGATGGCCCTTGACGTAGTTACCTCCGTCAAAACAATATGGGTTAGGTTGAGACTCCAAGTGCAGAGTGTGTAGTATAGGAAAGACGGTTTTCCCCACGAGGGGTGACTCGAGGGTTTAATATCGAACTCTCGGGGAATCAGTAGTGAAAGATTTATCTTCTTATCCTTCTCTTGAAAACCTACAAAACAAAATAAATTGTTTTGTGCCCTCAAGCTCACCAAGTGGTTGTCAAGCACAAGGTGTGAGAATGATATCAAAATAAAATGAATGCAAAACAGTAAATAAATTTGCAATGATGATAAATAAATATGCAAGGATGGTGGAAACAATGATGGATGATATTTTTTGGGTTTTGTATTGTGAATGCAAGATGTAAAAGTGTTTTTGTATTTTCAGATTTTTAAATGTCAGAAAATGTAAAGTGGATAAAAGTTGATGGAAAGGTGTTTCTTATGATTAAAAATGGACTGGGGTTCATGGTTTCACAAATGCACTCTCTCTTTAATAAAGTGATAGACAATGGAACACTAGAATTAACATATGAGATTGCAACAAAAAGGTTTCATGACAAGTTACTAATTATATGGGCATCACGTCCTAACATAGAGATCTTTTGTTTATTAATCTCTCTTATACTCCACCAAGATGCAAACTAAATCATAACACCTTAGTAATTAAGATAAATCAGAGCATAGCATTAAGTTTCATGACATGAAGTTAAAATAAGAACATGCTAGATCTAGTCATGGAGTAGTGGCAATGGTCACACCCACATCTCCGGTAGCAAGGTATTTTTCTTTATCCCTAGTGAGGCAACAAAGTAAGGTAAAACACCCAAGTGGATCGCGGAACTTTCTCTCACGTTCACCGCACTAGCCATCCCCCATTACTCCAACTAATGCACACGTTCCCCCTCACACGCTCTCATACACATGCTTGATCATAACATGTAAACAAGAACGGGGTACATAATATGCATCTACTTTCATAACTGAAACAAAACTATTGCAACCTCAAACATATATTAACTCATAAAAAGATCCACCACAAAGGTATTACATACATGACCGTAATCATGTTCAGCAGCTCATACGGTACTAATTAGTGAACCTCAAGAGAGGAGAGATACATAAGTTACTTCCACAAACCCATAGTCCAGGGGTGGACTACTCCCTCTTCATCATGGATACGGTGGAGAAGTCGTTGGAGAAGATGGAGATCACGCCGGCAGCGCCCCGCCGGAGTTTTCCCCCCTCCAATCTGCAACTCCAGGTCTCTGTTTCGTGGTTTCTGTGATTCGGCGGCGCTCCCTGTCGGGGTTATGATAAATAGATTAACCTGCGACCCACAAGTGTAATGCGGCTTATAATCAATGGGCTTGCACTGAGGTGGGCCGACACGAAGAGTCGCAGCATGGTGTAAGAAGAATCCAGAAGATCCAAGATGGTGTAGCGTACCTGCACTTAGAAATTGGCAAGGTACCTGTGTATAGTGCAAACCACTGGATCGATTCATTTGCACACACAGTCTAAGATGAATTATCACAACATTGTATCAATTATTACACGAAGATCCAGTACTTAGGAAATATCTTTTACAAATTGCATAGCACGAAGCTAGCTTTGAAAAGTAAAGCAGCGGAAATAATAATCTTCATGGAGTCCTCATCCTTAGCATGTGCCACAGGCGAAAAACATGTTGGTTGCAGACTCGAAACCCTTAACGAAACTCACTCGTCGTCAGAACAATCTGCAACAAATAAAAATTTGCAACAGAGTGGGTCAGATACCATTAAAATGGATCTGGCAAGTGACACTATGTGGACACTTAGTGGAAAACTCTAATAACCTATATGCATATTTGGCTGGTGGAGTTCAAGGCTATTTTGCATAAAAGCTAATTTTGCCTAACACTTTGTAAAACATTTTCTTCAAATGTTCGAGACAGTATGGCATGAAATCCATAGTCTCTTCTACCCTTGTTCACCCATCAAAATTTTACTTAGAGAAATAAGATGTTGGGAGCCTCCGTTGCCATCCTTGATCAGCTGCTTCAATTGTCCGTAACCGGGGACACGGCTAAGTACTTAGTTTTTAACTCTGCAGAGGTTGTGCACTTTCACCATTAGACCCAACAAACCCAAACTATCCTCATGCACTCAATTTGTGCTAAGGAAAAGGAGAGAGTTGAGACGAGACTTTTCAGAAGCATATTCCCCATCCCATACTGGCTTGACCCGTTCCACCTACATCCTCTACATCTGCTTGTCAAGCCGGGAGGAGTCCACGCAACTTAATCCATCTAGCCAGAGCCCATATGACTAATGGCTGCACGGTAAGCAACTTCACTTAGAGAAACATTGGTCCCTTTAATCCTGGGTGGCAATCCACAAGTGAATAAACACTCAACTCTGGCAGCCATGCAATCCCAAATCCACCCAGGTGATAAATTAACTTAGTAGAATTTAAACTTTGAATAAAACAAATTTGCATAGCATCAATAATTCTACCAAGTTATCAATAGGATTCTAGACACAACTAGTGTAGAGGAGATAGTAGTTTTAGCATAGCAATACTATCCTACACATGTATATAAAGAAATACACTAAGTCATGCATAGAAAAATACTTAGGAAATTTATGGGGGTGTGCCACTTGCCTTGGCAAACAGGAGTGTAGTAGTAGCAGTTGCAACCACTTTCGTCTCTCTCCGGAATTTCTAACAAGTCAAATAAATCACAAATAAACACACAATCATAAATGCAACACTTAGAAAAATATGATATGCATGAGATGCAAGATGACACAATAATTATGGTATGAAAGACATGCAAACAAAATAAGGGAAAGACATAAATAACAATATCCCATTTAGCTAAGGCAAGGTCCAGGTTGAGCCTAAAGTAAACTTGATAAAACAACTTGAAAAGTTGTAAGGTTATTCTAAGTTTTCACAACTTTGGTCTTCAAATAATCTTCAACTCCTTTGTAGCTTCATTGATCTTCAATTGTCTTCAATTAGCACTCTAGGAACTTAGTCTTAATCACCAAGGACTTGGTCTATGTCCAAAGTGAGACAAAAACAGAAAGAAAGATGTAGTAGTTAGTCTTCCAAAGAATCATCTTCGGGCCTCCTTGTAGCTTTCTCCTTGGTGTGTTGACTTCATTGAATTTTGTAGACTTTGATGGTTCTACAGTCTTGATGATGTTGGCAGCATCAAGGTTGGTCTTGAATATAACTTAGCCACCATGAAGTCCAAGAATAGAAGGAAGAAAAGAGAGAAAGGAAAGAAAGACTTAGAAAAATGTAGGTGATTGGTCTTCATGAACTTCATCTTGATTTTCTTCTAAGTACTTTTACTTCTTGGAGATGCTTCCGGAGTCTTGTTTTCTTGGCTAAGTCCTTCATTGGTCTTCTAACTTCATGTTGAATTCTCCAAGGATAACAATGCAATCTTTTTCCACTAATTTCTGACTTAGTGGTTTTTGACTAGGAGGGTTAAAAAGGCTAACAAGCATCACCTCCAAAATTCTAAGGAGGAAAGTCATGTAAGAATGCAAAATATTTCTAAGGACTAGAGATGCATGCCATGCCATGAAATTATTCTAAGTTAATGCAAGGCAAGCAAGATGGTCCAAAAATGACTAAGGACCAAAGGTCAAACAATGAGTCCAAATAATTTCTAAGGAAAAGTAAACAAAACATAGTTGCTAAATTTTCTAAGGAAAATACTTTAAAACAATAGTTGATAAAATTTCTAAGGACAAACACTTGTCAACACAACTATGTTTTTAGGATGTTAAATTTTTCTAAGGAAAAGATTTAGCACTTTTAAGGTGTTGAAATTTTCTAAGAAAATTTCTAAGGAAAAGTGTTGTCAAATAATTATCAAATATTTTCTAAGGAAAAGAATTACTTTGTTTGGAGAGGCAAAATATTTCTAAGTACTTTTTGTAACTAAAGTGATCAAAATATGACTAAGTCATTTTATTAGTCGAATAGATGAAGAAAAATAATTTTAATCAATTTTAATTATTAAAATAACACCTAAAAAGCATTTAATCAATATTAATTACAAAAATCATAGAAAATACTTTTACAAAAATAGTAGAGTATTCCTACGGCCAAGCATTAATTAAACAAAGTTAAAGCAATTGGATTTGCCCAAAAATCAATTTTTAAATTTAAGTTAAGTCAAATTTACTTAAACAACCATTTTTAAAATTGAACCAAAATAAGTTTGACAAAACATAAAAATAATTATGCCAAAAGTTTCTAAGTGTCATAAGCTTTCCAGAAATATAAAGTTTGCAAAAATTGGCCGAGCCAATAAAAAGTAGTGATAGATCTAAACTACAGGGACCTATCTGCAAAACCGCCAATTAAAAAGAAAACAGAGAAATTCTTCTCCCCGCTGGCGTTGACGTGGCTTTGACCGCTTGACGTGGCGCTGACTTGGCGATGACGAGGATGCTGACTGGGCGTCCACGTGGCTTGCTCCGATTCGTCGGTATCGATTCGTGGATGGATCTAATCGTGGCCGTTAAACGCCGATCGGACGGTTCAGATCCCGCTGACCAAAGACGGGCGGCGCGCCGGCCGGAGTTACGCCGGTGACCACATCCCGCGGCGGCGCCATGGCCGGCGTGTACGTGCACGACGAATGGAAGAGGAAGGGGAAGCTGGGTGCATACCACGGGGTGTAGGAGGTCGCGGCGAAGCCGGTGGGGCAAACGAGGATGGCTCGGGTACTTCGGGTGGTCGACGAGCGCTCGCTGGAGTTGCTCCCGCGGCGGACGGCGAAGGTCGATGAAGCTCCCGTCAATCTGGGACACCAAAAGAATACGGGACCTTGTCCATTAGATGCGCACGAGAAAAATAGGAAGAAAGATACAAGAGGGAGGGCTCAGGGTCGACGCAGTACGCCGGAATCGACGAAGCTTCGCCGGCGGCAGTGGCGGACGGCGGCGGCGATTTTGTGGGCAGCCTTGCGGCGATTTGGCTAGGGTTTGTGGGGGCTTTGAGAGAGGAGGCCGTGGGGGTTTATATGGGGCAGGAGTCCTGGGAGATTGCGATCGTATCGCAACGGATTTTGATCCGATTTTGGTTAGGGTTCGAAGAGGATTTCGTGCGTGAGAGGTTGATGGTGACGACGTCACTGCTTCCGTCACGTGTGGGGCCCACATGGCAGTGAGGGAGAGGGAGAGTTGGGCCGTGGGCTGCTGTTGGGCTTCTGGTTGCTGCGCCGTGCGGTTGATAGTTAGGTTCATTTTTTTTTTGTTCCACCCTTTTCTTATAAAATTCATAGCTTTTGATTTATAAGTCCAAAAGAGCTCAAACCAAATTGTAAAATTTTGTAAAATCAAACTCTTTGTTTTGAAACTTTCAAAAGGCATTTCCCAACACATTTTGTCAACTAAATTTTTGAGAAGTGTTTAAATCAATTTTGGACATATTAGTGTCATTTAAAAACTATAGGGTTTTATAAATTCCTTTTTGAAATTATATTTTAAACCGAAGCAAAATATGAGTAATAATATTACATATCACTCAAAGGATAATTTGCATAAAGCTCATTTTGTTTAAAAAGGGTTTGATAATTCAAAATGAATTCAAAACTCATTTTAAAATCCAAATAAACATTTTCTTTTAAAAGCAAAACTATAAAACTTGAAAATAGAGAATAGGTAAGTAATAGAATAAATCTCAATACATACAAATAATTCACAACCAAACACACTTTTCAAATAGAAATCATTTTGATTTCCAAACTAGGTTTTTAATAAACAATATGACACTTGATGTCCAATTAAAATAGGTTTAAAACAATCAAAGGTGGCTTAAATAAAACTTGAATATCACAAGATAAACCTTTTGCAAATATTTATATTTCAACAAATACAATCAATTCACAAACAACATTAACAGAACAATACATAAAAGTCAAAAGAAAATTTTGGAGCATAAATGCTCTACTAATATATTTTCTTAAATATGTTTTCAAGTGGAAATTTATTTCCCACTTTTGAAATATCAAAATGCAAACAAAGCTATATGATGATGAATGCATGCATGATTTTCTTTTTCAAAGCAACATACATAATAGTTTTCAAAAGTTTTAAATTTTTCTGATTTTTCAACTTTTTGAAAACCTGGGATGTTACATACTACCACCCTTAAAAGGAATCTCGTCCCGAGATTCGGGAAGGCTAGCAAAAGGTTGTGACTGGGATATCAGGGTGGGCTACCACCCTTAAAAGGAATCTGTGTTGGTAGTCCAAATTCAAGATGCAAACTTGGTTGAGAGCGTACCGTTCACCATGCTAGGTTCCTCAATCACCTCTTCCACATTGGCGTGGTTCACATATCCTTTACCAAAAGGCTTTGACTTGGTTGTTTCTTCTGTCTTTTCCTTTTCTGGGCACTCATTGGCATAATGGCCCTTGTTACTGCACTTGTAGCAAAGCACTTGGCTGATATCTCTCTTGAGCTCGGAATTTGGGCGGTGCTGTCCATTATTATGGTTATGGCCAGCATGTCCATTTCCCTTGTGGTCTCCATTGCTTCCCTTGAATCCGCCATTGTGATCAAGCTGCTTGAGGTGACTTCCTCCACCATGGTGATTCCCATATTTGTGAACATGGTTCACATCAGGAGTAATGTACCTTTTGAATGAAGGCTCAGAAAGATGTTTATTGTAACTCCGCTTTCTGTTCTTTTTAGGTCTTTGTAGTGCTAAAAGTCCTCTATCTCTTGTTTATCATATTCTATCACAAAGGCTGACGATCTGGTTCGCTTGATGGGACAATCTCGAGAGAAATGACCTTCCTCTTCACATGAGTAACAACATTTAGTGGTGACCTTCGAAGTGTGGGGGGGGGGGGAGTTCTGAGTCTGGCATCATTCATCTTCTCGGGGCAGTTATTGGCATAGTGCCCTGTGTTCTTGCATTTGAAGCACATCACTTGACTAATGTCTCTCTTGAGGGGGTTGTTCTGGAGTTTCTTCTCTGATTCTTCTGCTTCCAAGGTCTTCCTGATAGCATGTTGCATCCCCTCTTGTATTTGCTGCCTAACTTGCTGCACTATGAATAGAGTTGAATTGTGATGGGATATGATTTGTTGCCTCACACAAAAGCAAGTAACATGGTTGAAGGGCATCCGCTGATTGGATAGAGAGACACCATGGGGCCATTCATCATGACATTCCTTCGAAGTGTGTCCTATTTCTCCACACGTTTTGCAGGCTTGAGGTTTTCTCAAAACACTTCCTTTGAATTTCGTGTTACCTATGTCAATCTGTGGTGTTTTGGTGTTACTGTTGGCCATGTGGTGACGTATCAGCTGCACAATGTGGGTCTGATTATCCAACAGTTGTTGCATCCCTTGGGGTAACTCTTTGTTGCAGTTGTTGACTTGATTTTGGGCCATGAGTTGCATCAACTGACTCTGGGCGTCTAATAGTTGCATTGCATTTGTCATCTCATCATCGTTGATACTTTGGCAAGGCATCTGTTTAGGTTTAGCATAGATGAGTAAAAGATAGATAGATCTAAGAGAAATATTCCTACCCATACAAGCAATTTGACACAAACAACCACACATGATAAAACGCACAAACCTTTGAGAAAACCACACTAGTCGTTTTTGGATCGAAGTACACCTAGGATATGGGAAACAATACGATAGTACTGCCATACCACAATTTGATAGGTCAATACATCAACATGGTTTCTTTAATCTAATACATAAGGGGGTCTATTCTATCTCCTTCTTGAGTGCATCGAGTTCATCCTCTATTTCCTTGAGTTCATCAAGTATTTCTGAGTGTTGTGGAGTCTAAATTGAAGTCTTCTTCCAAGGTTCTCGATGGCCTCCCATGCTGCACTTCTTGCTGAATCAAAGAATGATGTTGAATTATTGGGTTTGTGAATATGCAGCAACCTTTGGTCTTGTGGTCATCGTCTTTGTTCTTGTATAGATGGAGTTGTACCCACCAGTACTCTTGACCTTCACCCATGAAAGGAAAACCTTTGTAGTCTGCTGCTCCTTCAAGTCCCATGCTCAACATGAGGTCCTTCAAAGCTTTTGGAAACTCAGTCTCACATTCCAAGGTCATGGTCATTGCTGGACCTTTCTTGAGTGATTCCAGGAGGCGGGACATCTATAAATAAGAGAAGGCATTTAGAAACGAATAGTTAAGAAGTTACAAGAATGATATCAAAAGGTTTTAGACGAAGAACAAATAAATTTTGTCCTATGGGCTTTCGTATTTCTAACCAGACTTAGGGTTTCGAACCTACAGGCAACACAGTGCTCTGATACCATCTGTAGCGTACCTGCACTTAGAAATTGGCAAGGTACCTGTGTATAGTGCAAACCCCTGGATCGATTCATTTGCACACACAGTCTAAGATGAATTATCACAACATTGTATCAATTATTACACGAAGATCCAGTACTTAGGAAATATCTTTTACAAATTGCATAGCACGAAGCTAGCTTTGAAAAGTAAAGCAGCGGAAATAATAATCTTCATGGAGTCCTCATCCTTAGCATGTGCCACAGGCGAAAAACATGTTGGTTGCAGACTCGAAACCCTTAACGAAACTCACTCGTCGTCAGAACAATCTGCAACAAATAAAAATTTGCAACAGAGTGGGTCAGATACCATTAAAATGGATCTGGCAAGTGACACTATGTGGACACTTAGTGGAAAACTCTAATAACCTATATGCATATTTGGCTGGTGGAGTTCAAGGCTATTTTGCATAAAAGCTAATTTTGCCTAACACTTTGTAAAACATTTTCTTCAAATGTTCGAGACAGTATGGCATGAAATCCATAGTCTCTTCTACCCTTGTTCACCCATCAAAATTTTACTTAGAGAAATAAGATGTTGGGAGCCTCCGTTGCCATCCTTGATCAGCTGCTTCAATTGTCCGTAACCGGGGACACGGCTAAGTACTTAGTTTTTAACTCTGCAGAGGTTGTGCACTTTCACCATTAGACCCAACAAACCCAAACTATCCTCATGCACTCAATTTGTGCTAAGGAAAAGGAGAGAGTTGATACGAGACTTTTCAGAAGCATATTCCCCATCCCATACTGGCTTGACCCGTTCCACCTACATCCTCTACATCTGCTTGTCAAGCCGGGAGGAGTCCACGCAACTTAATCCATCTAGCCAGAGCCCATATGACTAATGGCTGCACGGTAAGCAACTTCACTTAGAGAAACATTGGTCCCTTTAATCCTGGGTGGCAATCCACAAGTGAATAAACACTCAACTCTGGCAGCCATGCAATCCCAAATCCACCCAGGTGATAAATTAACTTAGTAGAATTTAAACTTTGAATAAAACAAATTTGCATAGCATCAATAATTCTACCAAGTTATCAATAGGATTCTAGACACAACTAGTGTAGAGGAGATAGTAGTTTTAGCATAGCAATACTATCCTACACATGTATATAAAGAAATACACTAAGTCATGCATAGAAAAATACTTAGGAAATTTATGGGGGTGTGCCACTTGCCTTGGCAAACAGGAGTGTAGTAGTAGCAGTTGCAACCACTTTCGTCTCTCTCCGGAATTTCTAACAAGTCAAATAAATCACAAATAAACACACAATCATAAATGCAACACTTAGAAAAATATGATATGCATGAGATGCAAGATGACACAATAATTATGGTATGAAAGACATGCAAACAAAATAAGGGAAAGACATAAATAACAATATCCCATTTAGCTAAGGCAAGGTCCAGGTTGAGCCTAAAGTAAACTTGATAAAACAACTTGAAAAGTTGTAAGGTTATTCTAAGTTTTCACAACTTTGGTCTTCAAATAATCTTCAACTCCTTTGTAGCTTCATTGATCTTCATTGTCTTCAATTAGCACTCTAGGAACTTAGTCTTAATCACCAAGGACTTGGTCTATGTCCAAAGTGAGACAAAAACAGAAAGAAAGATGTAGTAGTTAGTCTTCCAAAGAATTATCTTCGGGCCTCCTTGTAGCTTTCTCCTTGGTGTGTTGACTTCATTGAATTTTGTAGACTTTGATGGTTCTACAGTCTTGATGATGTTGGCAGCATCAAGGTTGGTCTTGAATATAACTTAGCCACCATGAAGTCCAAGAATAGAAGGAAGAAAAGAGAGAAAGGAAAGAAAGACTTAGAAAAATGTAGGTGATTGGTCTTCATGAACTTCATCTTGATTTTCTTCTAAGTACTTTTACTTCTTGGAGATGCTTCCGGAGTCTTGTTTTCTTGGCTAAGTCCTTCATTGGTCTTCTACTTCATGTTGAATTCTCCAAGGATAACAATGCAAACTTTTTCCACTAATTTCTGACTTAGTGGTTTTTGACTAGGAGGGTTAAAAAGGCTAACAAGCATCACCTCCAAAATTCTAAGGAGGAAAGTCATGTAAGAATGCAAAATATTTCTAAGGACTAGAGATGCATGCCATGCCATGAAATTATTCTAAGTTAATGCAAGGCAAGCAAGATGGTCCAAAAATGACTAAGGACCAAAGGTCAAACAATGAGTCCAAATAATTTCTAAGGAAAAGTAAACAAAACATAGTTGCTAAATTTTCTAAGGAAAATACTTTAAAACAATAGTTGATAAAATTTCTAAGGACAAACACTTGTCAACACAACTATGTTTTTAGGATGTTAAATTTTTCTAAGGAAAAGATTTAGCACTTTTAAGGTGTTGAAATTTTCTAAGAAAATTTCTAAGGAAAAGTGTTGTCAAATAATTATCAAATATTTTCTAAGGAAAAGAATTACTTTGTTTGGAGAGGCAAAATATTTCTAAGTACTTTTTGTAACTAAAGTGATCAAAATATGACTAAGTCATTTTATTAGTCGAATAGATGAAGAAAAATAATTTTAATCAATTTTAATTATTAAAATAACACCTAAAAAGCATTTAATCAATATTAATTACAAAAATCATAGAAAATACTTTTACAAAAATAGTAGAGTATTCCTACGGCCAAGCATTAATTAAACAAAGTTAAAGCAATTGGATTTGCCCAAAAATCAATTTTTAAATTTAAGTTAAGTCAAATTTACTTAAACAACCATTTTTAAAATTGAACCAAAATAAGTTTGACAAAACATAAAAATAATTATGCCAAAAGTTTCTAAGTGTCATAAGCTTTCCAGAAATATAAAGTTTGCAAAAATTGGCCGAGCCAATAAAAAGTAGTGATAGATCTAAACTACAGGGACCTATCTGCAAAACCGCCAATTAAAAAGAAAACAGAGAAATTCTTCTCCCCGCTGGCGTTGACGTGGCTTTGACCGCTTGACGTGGCGCTGACTTGGCGATGACGAGGATGCTGACTGGGCGTCCACGTGGCTTGCTCCGATTCGTCGGTACCGATTCGTGGATGGATCTAATCGTGGCCGTTAAACGCCGATCGGACGGTTCAGATCCCGCTGACCAAAGACGGGCGGCGCGCCGGCCGGAGTTACGCCGGTGACCACATCCCGTGGCGGCGCCATGGCCGGCGTGTACGTGCACGACGAACGGAAGAGGAAGGGGAAGCTGGGTGCGTACCACGGGGTGTAGGAGGTCGCGGCGAAGCCGGTGGTGCAGACGAGGATGGCTCGGGTGCTTCGGGTGGTCGACGAGCGCTCGCTGGAGTTGCTCCCGCGGCGGACGGCGAAGGTCGATGAAGCTCCCGTCGATCTGGGACACCAAAAGAATACGGGACCTTGTCCATTAGATGCGCACGAGAAAAATAGGAAGAAAGATACAAGAGGGAGGGCTCAGGGTCGACGCAGTACGCCGGAATCGACGAAGCTTCGCCGGCGGCAGTGGCGGACGGCGGCGGCGATTTTGTGGGCAGCCTTGCGATGATTTGGCTAGGGTTTGTGGGGGCTTTGAGAGAGGAGGCCGTGGGGGTTTATATGGGGCAGGAGTCCTGGGAGATTGCGATCGTATCGCAACGGATTTTGATCCGATTTTGGTTAGGGTTCGAAGAGGATTTCGTGCGTGAGAGGTTGATGGTGACGACGGCACTGCTTCCGTCACGTGTGGGGCCCACATGGCAGTGAGGGAGAGGGAGAGTTGGGCCGTGGGCTGCTGTTGGGCTTCTGGTTGCTGCGCCGTGCGGTTGATAGTTAGGTTCATTTTTTTTTTGTTCCACCCTTTTCTTATAAAATTCATAGCTTTTGATTTATAAGTCCAAAAGAGCTCAAACCAAATTGTAAAATTTTGTAAAATCAAACTCTTTGTTTTGAAACTTTCAAAAGGCATTTCCCAACACATTTTGTCAACTAAATTTTTGAGAAGTGTTTAAATGAATTTTGGACATATTAGTGTCATTTAAAAACTATAGGGTTTTATAAATTCCTTTTTGAAATTATATTTTAAACCGAAGCAAAATATGAGTAATAATATTACATATCACTCAAAGGATAATTTGCATAAAGCTCATTTTGTTTAAAAAGGGTTTGATAATTCAAAATGAATTCAAAACTCATTTTAAAATCCAAATAAACATTTTCTTTTAAAAGCAAAACTATAAAACTTGAAAATAGAGAATAGGTAGTAATAGAATAAATCTCAATACATACAAATAATTCACAACCAAACACACTTTTCAAATAGAAATCATTTTGATTTCCAAACTAGGTTTTTAATAAACAATATGACACTTGATGTCCAATTAAAATAGGTTTAAAACAATCAAAGGTGGCTTAAATAAAACTTGAATATCACAAGATAAACCTTTTGCAAATATTTATATTTCAACAAATACAATCAATTCACAAACAACATTAACAGAACAATACATAAAAGTCAAAAGAAAATTTTGGAGCATAAATGCTCTACTAATATATTTTCTTAAATATGTTTTCAAGTGGAAATTTATTTCCCACTTTTGAAATATCAAATGCAAACAAAGCTATATGATGATGAATGCATGCATGATTTTCTTTTTCAAAGCAAATACATAATAGTTTTCAAAAGTTTTAAATTTTTCTGATTTTTCAACTTTTTGAAAACTGGGATGTTACATACTACCACCCTTAAAAGGAATCTCGTCCCGAGATTCGGGAAGGCTAGCAAAAGGTTGTGACTGGGATATCAGGGTGGGCTACCACCCTTAAAAGGAATTGTGTTGGTAGTCAAATTCAAGATGCAAACTTTTGAGCGTACCGTTCACCATGCTAGGTTCCTCAATCACCTCTTCCACATTGGCGTGGTTCACATATCCTTTACCAAAAGGCTTTGACTTGGTTGTTTCTTCTGTCTTTTCCTTTTCTGGGCACTTATTGGCATAATGGCCCTTGTTACTGCACTTGTAGCAAAGCACTTGGCTGATATCTCTCTTGAGCTCGGAATTTGGGCGGTGCTGTCCATTATTATGGTTATGGCCAGCATGTCCATTTCCCTTGTGGTCTCCATTGCTTCCCTTGAATCCACCATTGTGATCAAGCTGCTTGAGGTGACTTCCTCCACCATGGTGATTCCATATTTGTGAACATGGTTCACATCAGGAGTAATGTACCTTTGAATGAAGGCTCAGAAAGATGTTTATTGTAACTCCGCTTTCTGTTCTTTTTAGGTCTTTGTAGTGCTAAAAGGTCCTCTATCTCTTGTTTATCATATTCTATCACAAAGGCTGACGATCTGGTTCGCTTGATGGGACAATCTCGAGAGAAATGACCTTCCTCTTCACATGAGTAACAACATTTAGTGGTGACCTTCGAAGTGTGGGGGTGAGTTCTGAGTCTGGCATCATTCATCTTCTCGGGGCAGTTATTGGCATAGTGCCCTGTGTTCTTGCATTTGAAGCACATCACTTGACTAATGTCTCTCTTGTGGGGGTTGTTCTGGAGTTTCTTCTCTGATTCTTCTGCTTCCAAGGTCTTCCTGATAGCATGTTGCATCCCCTCTTGTATTTGCTGCCTAACTTGCTGCACTATGGAATAGAGTTGACATTGTGATGGGATATGATTTGTTGCCTCACACAAAAGCAAGTAACATGGTTGAAGGGCATCCGCTGATTGGATAGAGAGACACCATGGGGCCATCATCATGACATTCCTTGGATGTGTGTCCTATTTCTCCACACGTTTGCAGGCTTGAGGTTTTCTCAAAACACTTCCTTTGAATTTCGTGTTACCTATGTCAATCTGTGGTGTTTTGGTGTTACTGTTGGCCATGTGGTGACGCATCAGCTGCACAATGTGGGTCTGATTATCCAACAGTTGTTGCATCCCTTGGGGTAACTCTTTGTTGCAGTTGTTGACTTGATTTTGGGCCATGAGTTGCATCAACTGACTCTGGGCTTCTAATAGTTGCATTGCATTTGTCATCTCATCATCGTTGATACTTTGGCAAGGCATCTGTTTAGGTTTAGCATAGATGAGTAAAAGATAGATCTAAGAGAAATATTCCTACCCATACAAGCAATTTGACACAAACAACCACACATGATAGAAACGCACAAACTTTGAGAAAACCACACTAGTCGTTTTTGGATCGAAGTACACCTAGGATATGGGAAACAATAGATAGTACTGCCATACCACAATTTGATAGGTCAATACATCAACATGGTTTCTTTAATCTAATACATAAGGGGGTCTATTCTATCTCCTTCTTGAGTGCATCGAGTTCTTCCTCTATTTCCTTGAGTTCATCAAGGTATTTCTGAGTGTTGTGGAGTCTAAATTGAAGTCTTCTTCCAAGGTCTCGATGGCCTCCCATGCTGCACTTCTTGCTGAATCAAAGAATGATGTTCGAATTATTGGGTTTGTGAACATGCAGCAACCTTTGGTCTTGTGGTCATCGTCTTTGTTCTTGTATAGATGGAGTTGTACCCACCAGTACTCTTGACCTTCACCCATGAAAGGAAACCTTTGTAGACTGCTGCTCCTTCAAGTCCCATGCTCAACATGAGGTCCTTCAAAGCTTTTGGAAACTCAGTCTCACATTCCAAGGTCATGGTCATTGCTGGACCTTTCTTGAGTGATTCCAGGAGGCGGGACATCTATAAATAAGAGAAGGCATTTAGAACGAATAGTTAAGAAGTTACAAGAATGATATCAAAAGTTTTAGACAAGAACAAATAAATTTTGTCCTATGGGCTTTCTTATTTCTAACCAGACTTAGGGTTTCGAACCTACAGGCAACACAGTGCTCTGATACCATCTGTAGCGTACCTGCACTTAGAAATTGGCAAGGTACCTGTGTATAGTGCAAACCCCTGGATCGATTCATTTGCACACACAGTTAAGATGAATATCACAACATTGTATCATTATTACACGAAGATCCAGTACTTAGGAAATATCTTTTACAAATTGCATAGCACGAAGCTAGCTTGAAAAGTAAAGCAGCGGAAATAATAATCTTCATGGAGTCCTCATCCTTAGCATGTGCCACAGGCGAAAACATGTTGGTTGCAGACTCGAAACCCTTAACGAAACTCACTCGTCGTCAGAACAATCTGCAACAAATAAAAATTTGCAACAGAGTGGGTCAGATACCATTAAAAATGGATCTGGCAAGTGACACTATGTGGACACTTATGGAAAACTCTATACCTATATGCATATTTGGCTGGTGGAGTTCAAGGCTATTTTGCATAAAAGCCAATTTTGCCTAACACTTTGTAAAACATTTTCTTCAAATGTTTGAGACATATGGCATGAAATCCATAGTCTCTTCTACCCTTGTTCACCCATCAAAATTTTACTTAGAGAAATAAGATGTTGGGAGCCTCCGTTGCCATCCTTGATCAGCTGCTTCAATTGTCCGTAACCGGGGACACGGCTAAGTACTTAGTTTTTAACTCTGCAGAGGTTGTGCACTTTCACCATTAGACCCAACAAACCCAAACTATCCTCAAGCACTCAATTTGTGCTAAGGAAAAGGAGAGAGTTGAGACGAGACTTTTCAGAAGCATATTCCCCATCCCATACTGGCTTGACCCGTTCCACCTACATCCTCTACATCTGCTTGTCAAGCCGGGAGGAGTCCACGCAACTTAATCCATCTAGCCAGAGCCCATATGACTAATGGCTGCACGGTAAGCAACTTCACTTAGAGAAACATTGGTCCCTTTAATCCTGGGTGGCAATCCACAAGTGAATAAACACTCAACTCTGGCAGCCATGCAATCCCAAATCCACCCAGGTGATAAATTAACTTAGTAGAATTTAAACTTTGAATAAAACAAATTTGCATAGCATCAATAATTCTACCAAGTTATCAATAGGATTCTAGACACAACTAGTGTAAGGAGATAGTAGTTTTAGCATAGCAATACTATCCTACACATGCATATAAAGAAATACACTAAGTCATGCATAGAAAAATACTTAGGAAATTTATGGGGGTGTGCCACTTGCCTTGGCAAACAGGAGTGTAGTAGTAGCAGTTGCAACCACTTTCGTCTCTCTCCGGAATTTCTAACAAGTCAAAAAATCACAAATAAACACACAATCATAAATGCAACACTTAGAAAAATATGATATGCATGAGATGCAAGATGACACAATAATTATGGTATGAAAGACATGCAAACAAAATAAGGGAAAGACATAAATAACAATATCCCATTTAGCTAAGGCAAGGTCCAGGTTGAGCCTAAAGTAAACTTGATAAAACAACTTGAAAAGTTGTAAGGTTATTCTAAGTTTTCACAACTTTGGTCTTCAAATAATCTTCAACTCCTTTGTAGCTTCATTGATCTTCAATTGTCTTCAATTAGCACTCTAGGAACTTAGTCTTAATCACCAAGGACTTGGTCTATGTCCAAAGTGAGACAAAAACAGAAAGAAAGATGTAGTAGTTAGTCTTCCAAAGAATCATCTTCGGGCCTCCTTGTAGCTTTCTCCTTGGTGTGTTGACTTCATTGAATTTTGTAGACTTTGATGGTTCTACAGTCTTGATGATGTTGGCAGCATCAAGGTTGGTCTTGAATATAACTTAGCCACCATGAAGTCCAAGAATAGAAGGAAGAAAAGAGAGAAAGGAAAGAAAGACTTAGAAAAATGTAGGTGATTGGTCTTCATGAACTTCATCTTGATTTTCTTCTAAGTACTTTTACTTCTTGGAGATGCTTCCGGAGTCTTGTTTTCTTGGCTAAGTCCTTCATTGGTCTTCTAACTTCATGTTGAATTCTCCAAGGATAACAATGCAAACTTTTTCCACTAATTTCTGACTTAGTGGTTTTTGACTAGGAGGGTTAAAAAGGCTAACAAGCATCACCTCCAAAATTCTAAGGAGGAAAGTCATGTAAGAATGCAAAATATTTCTAAGGACTAGAGATGCATGCCATGCCATGAAATTATTCTAAGTTAATGCAAGGCAAGCAAGATGGTCCAAAAATGACTAAGGACCAAAGGTCAAACAATGAGTCCAAATAATTTCTAAGGAAAAGTAAACAAAACATAGTTGCTAAATTTTCTGAGGAAAATACTTTAAAACAATAGTTGATAAAATTTCTAAGGACAAACACTTGTCAACACAACTATGTTTTTAGGATGTTAAATTTTCTAAGGAAAAGATTTAGCACTTTTAAGTTGTTGAAATTTTCTAAGAAAATTTCTAAGGAAAAGTGTTGTCAAATAATTATCAAATATTTTCTAAGGAAAAGAATTACTTTGTTTGGAGAGGCAAAATATTTCTAAGTACTTTTTGTAACTAAAGTGATCAAAATATGACTAAGTCATTTTATTAGTCGAATAGATGAAGAAAAATAATTTTAATCAATTTTAATTATTAAAATAACACCTAAAAAGCATTTAATCAATATTAATTACAAAAATCATAGAAAATACTTTTACAAAAATAGTAGAGTATTCCTACGGCCAAGCATTAATTAAACAAAGTTAAAGCAATTGGATTTGCCCAAAAATCAATTTTTAAATTTAAGTTAAGTCAAATTTACTTAAACAACCATTTTTAAAATTGAACCAAAATAAGTTTGACAAAACATAAAAATAATTATGCCAAAAGTTTCTAAGTGTCATAAGCTTTCCAGAAATATAAAGTTTGCAAAAATTGGCCGAGCCAATAAAAAGTAGTGATAGATCTAAACTACAGGGACCTATCTGCAAAACCGCCAATTAAAAAGAAAACAGAGAAATTCTTCTCCCCGCTGGCGTTGACGTGGCTTTGACCGCTTGACGTGGCGCTGACTTGGCGATGACGAGTATGCTGACTGGGCGTCCACGTGGCTTGCTCCGATTCGTCGGTACCGATTCGTGGATGGATCTAATCGTGGCCGTTAAACGCCGATCGGACGGTTCAGATCCCGCTGACCAAAGACGGGCGGCGCGCCGGCCGGAGTTACGCCGGTGACCACATCCCGCGGCGGTGCCATGGCCGGCGTGTACGTGCACGACGAACGGAAGAGGAAGGGGAAGCTGGGTGCATACCACGGGGGTGTAGGAGGTCGCGGCGAAGCCGGTGGTGCAGACGAGGATGGCTCGGGTGCTTCGGGTGGTCGACGAGCGCTCGCTGGAGTTGCTCCCGCGGCGGACGGCGAAGGTCGATGAAGCTCCCGTCGATCTGGGACACCAAAAGAATACGGGACCTTGTCCATTAGATGCGCACGAGAAAAATAGGAAGAAAGATACAAGAGGGAGGGCTCGGGGTCGACGCAGTACGCCGGAATCGACGAAGCTTCGCCGGCGGCAGTGGCGGACGGCGGCGGCGATTTTGTGGGCAGCCTTGCGGCGATTTGGCTAGGGTTTGTAGGGGCTTTGAGAGAGGAGGCCGTGGGGGTTTATATGGGGCAGGAGTCCTGGGAGATTGCGATCGTATCGCAACGGATTTTGATCCGATTTTGGTTAGGGTTCGAAGAGGATTTCGTGCGTGAGAGGTTGATGGTGACGACGTCACTGCTTGCGTCACGTGTGGGGCCCACATGGCAGTGAGGGAGAGGGAGAGTTGGGCCGTGGGCTGCTGTTGGGCTTCTGGTTGCTGCGCCGTGCGGTAGATAGTTAGGTTCATTTTTTTTTGTTCCACCCTTTTCTTATAAATTTCATAGCTTTTGATTTATAAGTCCAAAAGAGCTCAAACCAATTTGTAAAATTTTGTAAAATCAAACTCTTTGTTTTGAAACTTTCAAAAGGCATTTCCCAACACATTTTGTCAACTAAATTTTTGAGAAGTGTTTAAATGAATTTTGGACATATTAGTGTCATTTAAAAACTATAGGGTTTTATAAATTCCTTTTTGAAATTATATTTTAAACCGAAGCAAAATATGAGTAATAATATTACATATCACTCAAAGGATAATTTGCATAAAACTCATTTTGTTTAAAAAGGGTTTGATAATTCAAAATGAATTCAAAACTCATTTTAAAATCCAAATAAACATTTTCTTTAAAAAGCAAAACTATAAAACTTGAAAATAGAGAATAGGTAAGTAATAGAATAAATCTCAATACATACAAATAATTCACAACCAAACACACTTTTCAAATAGAAATCATTTTGATTTCCAAACTAGGTTTTTAATAAACAATATGACACTTGATGTCCAATTAAAATAGGTTTAAAACAATCAAAGATAAACCTTTTGCAAATATTTATATTTCAACAAATACAATCAATTCACAAACAACATTAACAGAACAATACATAAAAGTCAAAAGAAAATATTGGAGCATAAATGCTCTACTAATATATTTTCTTAAATATGTTTTCAAGTGGAAATTTATTTCCCACTTTTGAAATATCAAAATGCAAACAAAGCTATATGATGATGAATGCATGCATGATTTTCTTTTTCAAAGCAACATACATAATAGTTTTCAAAAGTTTTAAATTTTTCTGATTTTTCAACTTTTTGGAAACCTGGGATTTTACAGATGGCTTAACTTGGAAGGCAAGAAAAGTAGTTTTCAAGTAATTCCTTTGTAACCTAGCGAGCCTCTGGATATATAAAGAGGACTCGCAGGACTAGACAAAAAAAACCTAGCGAGCTCATACGGCGAGTACCAGATCGGATCGCCAACCCTTTGTAACACCATATTCATATCAATACCAATCTAGGATAGGCAGGACGTAGTTCATTACCTCACATTGAGGGGCCGAACCTGGGTAAAAAACATTGTCTTCTTCGTGCCCTGCGATCTTTAGCTCGGAGACGCTCGATCGCTTAATCCCCAACTCTACGAAGTCATCTCCATGACATCTACATGACAAACCCACGACAGTTGGCGCCCACCGTGGGGCCTGCGGTCAAGAGCGTCATGTTCCGCGCTGGATCTGTGCCAGGAACGGAGGATCTCGTCGTCGATTCAAGCTCGGCGACTTAGACGTCGCGCCGGTCTAATCGATTCGACGGTATCAACATCTACATCAAGATCTACCTCAAGCTCGAGTAGAAAGCGTGGAGAAATTCGACCGCGTGATTCGGGGCTCAACTTCGACAACGCCCCTCACGCGCGGGTTACAGGACAGCAGCAACGACCGTTTGGCGGACATCACCGGCGGCGGCTCGAAACTCATCTCGACGATCCCTTCGGTGAAAAGATGCGCAATCGAGTTTCCTAGCATCTGTCCAAAGCGCATCGGATTCCGACGGTTAGATCTCCGTGGCCGACTCAAACACTGAAACCCTGTCGAAAGCTGACGGAACTCCGCGAGTCTTTGGGAAAATAATTATCGAGGTCGACTCGGACATCAATTCGAAGATCCCTCCGGTGGAACCCTGCGGAATACAATCGCGCAGCACTCCAACAAATTTGAGACAATTCCAACGGTTCGATCTCCCTCAGCGGCTCACGCACTGCAGCAAGTTTTGTATCTAGGCGGGTTCGCGAATCCATCACATCACTGGCGACTCATCGCGACTTCGAGTCGCGTACGGCTTCCACATCGTCAAGAAGCTGTCCAAAAGAAAGAAGACCCTGCCCATCTCCCGCACGTCAATCCATCTTTGTTTCTTAATCGGAGGCATGATACGCAGGCTAATCAAAGCAAGACACGGAGACGGCCAAAGTGACAAGGACTATGTACCTAGCCCGGTGGATAAAGTTTTACGTGAGCGGTTAGCTAAGCAGAAAATTCAATCTTGCGTGTGGGTACAACTCAGAGCAGCTCACGTGAGAAAAAGAAAGAGAAAGGAGGAAAATAAAACAAATAACTGGGGAAGGTACGATCAGCTCAGAGATACTAGTGGTCGTCATTATCAGCGGCTTATCACGAATTCGAGCCGCGTGCGGCTTCCAGATTCTCGCGACTTCGTGCTCGCGGACCAATTCCAACTCCATGCATGAATATCTTCGCCGGAACTGCTAGGACGCACGGGGTTGGACATCAACATCGCCATCGTACACAACTTGTCATCCAACATCTCTTCATCAACAACAGCGCGACTCATCGTCGCATCAGCCTAGCGATTCATGTGACTGGAAATCCTCAGCGACATCCATGCCAGTAAAGAAGCATCGACTATTCCTTTGGCACCGATCGCGTCGAGCCCAGCAATACGAAACCAGGAGAGGGATGTACGTGCGACTCCAGGCTTCCCTCAAGTCGCAGACAACTTTGGTTTGGCGGTTTACTCCCTTTTCAACGAGTCGCTCTCAGCACTCGGCAGGATTATGCTACGACATTAACAGCTAAGTCGTTTTCATGTTTTAAATTCATACTTTTGCTTCAACAATACAATAAATTCGGCACCTTTGAGTTAATCTCAGGGGCTATTAATTATTATCAAAATCAGTTGATTCACGTATGTTTATATCCATCATAACATTTGCAGTACCAGCTAACTTGTTGTTGATGTCACCTCTCCGTAGCGGCTAACCCATCATTATTACCCGCGCACATGCGCAACTGGTCTAATTTCGGAGAAGACGGCGACTCACCGTCGCTCGCGACTTATACTACATCATCAACGCTGGGAGAAAAAGAACAGCTAAGTCACTTTTATGCTCAACTATCACAACCTTTTATTTTTATCAGTTAAGATTAAATTTCACCTTCGAGTTAATCTCGGGGGCTGCATATCTAGGTTATTATGCCTCTTATTAATGTCTTTGCGATTCATATTATATCATGTCGCAGACCTTAATTTATATCTATTTTTGAGATTTAGTTATGTCCACTTCGATCTCAAAGTCGGGATTCTTACAACCCGCAATACATTCGTCAAATTAGAGTTCTTTATAACTCGCATTGCAAAGTCTAGCTATTTACAGCTTGCATTGAATATCAAGATCACCACTACATATTCAAGCATTGATATTTAGTGATTCATTTGTCATTCTATGACT
The DNA here is from genome assembly GCA_947311845.1 of Poa pratensis. NCBI lineage: Eukaryota > Viridiplantae > Streptophyta > Magnoliopsida > Poales > Poaceae > Poa > Poa pratensis. Next base: position 131,931,794 of record CAMZMU010000063.1, on the reverse strand, counting down.
TATCATTATATCAATTTATGACTGATCGTTATATAATTTCATGATTTATCATCATATCATTTTATTAATCATCATCGACTTATTGTCATATCAATTTATGAGTCGCATAGCGATTTACCCCCATATCATTTTATGAGTCGCAAACAGCTCATCATTAAATCAGTTTATGAGTCATTAATGAATCATTATCTTATCAATATTTGAGTTAAAATAGGTGACTCGCTGCACCACATTTACAGCTAATCAGAGCTGGTTATCATCAAAGCAAATTAGAGCTCGTCACGGCTATTGCAGCCGATAAAAGCAATAATCCTGGTTATACTCGCCTTAAGTCAGAAGTATCTTTGCACTATGCGGCCAAAGTACTGGGGCGCGGCGTCAATCGAGCTTGATTGCCTATCATGGCCGCTCTCGACCCTGAACACGCGTTTTTACCTGGGAAATACTGAGCCGCGCGAAGACCTACTTAACGGTAATAGAGATAATTCAGAAGGGCTAAAATACCCGCGTGTGGCGTCAATCGAGTCTGAATGCCTATCATGGCTGCCTATCATGGCCCTTCTCGACCCTGAACACACATTGGATCTGGGAAATACTGAGTCAAGTACCATATGATATCATGCATCGTACAATATGCTATCATGCAATCATTTGCTATCATGCAAAAAATCATTTGCTATCATGCAAAGTACAATATGCTATCATGCAGATTACAATTTGCTTTCATGCAAAGTGCGGATTACAATTTGCCATCATGCAGGGTACCGTATGCTATCATACGGAGTACTAATATTTTATCTTTATTATCAGCCGCCAAGGCTAACATGTTATTATCAAGTCATTATCATTGTTTCCTCGGAGGCTTTGCCCTTTGAATTTCAGGAACATATAACTCAGCCAATTGAGTTTGAACTGGCATGACCAGATTTTTTCGGATTGGGATGATCATTCCTGATATCGGCTGTACAAGCCACCATCATTTATTTAATTTCAGCCACATCAAGTGGAATTTTTAAGAATAATTCCTTAATTTATATCTAGCATATTGACTGGAATTATCTTTTATCCAGCATCTCAACTAATATTTCACAGTTTGGAGTTTATATGTGGCTCTGCCCTACTCCAAGTATCATTATTTTCTTGCGGCAAAATATTTGCTCAATCTGTTGTAGCATCAAATTGCAACGATATGTCATCAAGCAGGATAATGAAATCATGCCTGCTTAATGCCTGGGGGCTAGGACAATTAAATTTTTGTCCAACTTGTGATATTTTTGAGTCCCGAGCAGCATGATCGTGCATACAACTCAGCCCTCGGGGGCTACACATCCACCAGTATCCGGCGGTCTTTATTATATTCATATATCATGTTTATATGCATATCTCATTTTTTGCAGTGCATGGAAATATATATATATATATATATATGCGAGTCAAATTAGCGACTCACAACTTTTTTCAATCAGTGGCCATATGCCCTTGAGCCGCCATGTTTCAACATGCATTCAGATGGCTCATCATGATAACATGACAGATTATTATTCTAATGATTGACCAGCTTATTTATGCTTATGGTCTTTTTATGTTTCGATGTTTATGACTCAGCACCTTATACACATTTGGCTGATATATCTTGATACTCATAAGTTATTATTCTTATGATTTCAGCTCAGTTTTGCATCTAACAGGACAAGGTGGTTTCCACCAAAGGCTCCATAGACATCTTACATACTTTCAGTGGAGAACTTACCGCAATTGTGCAGCTTCAATGCGACCAAGACATAAGTGTTCAAATGCTTGTGATACTACATCAGCGGCTAAATAAGCCGCAAAGCTAGCGACTCATCGCTTCTACATCAGCGGCTCAAGAAGCCGCAACACTTGCGACTCAACATCAGCGAGTCACCAAGCTCTACAATCGCAAGCCCGCAAGATCATCATCAAGACAGAATCTTCCGCCTGATTCAACGAATCACCCGGAAGCTTGGGGGCTAATGTCGGGGTTATGATAAATAGATTAACCTGCGGCCCACAAGTGTAATGCGGCTTATAATCAATGGGCTTGCACTGAGGTGGGCCGACACGAAGAGTCGCAGCATGGTGTAAGAAGAATCCAGAAGATCCAAGATGGCTTAACTTGGAAGGCAAGAAAAGTAGTTTCCAAGTAATTCCTTTGTAACCTGGCGAACCTCTGGATATATAAAGAGGACTCGCAGGACTAGACAAAAAAACTCTAGCTCATACGGCGAGTACCAGATCGGATCGCCAACCCCTTGTAACACCATATTCATATTAATACCAATCTAGGATAGGCAGGACGTAGGTCTTTACCTCACATTGAGGGGCCGAACCTGGGTAAAAAACATTGTCTTCTTCGTGCCCTGCAATCTTTAGCTCGGAGACGCTCGATCGCTTAATCCCCAACTCTACGAAGTCATCTCCATGACATCTGCGTGACAAACCCACGACACTCCCTTCCGAAGGGCGTCGGGGACTATTTTTATAGTCGTTTTTAGGTCATGACGGAGGCTCGGGAAAAAAGATCGACGGCAACGGAGCCTCGAGACCCAGGTTGATGGGTCCCACGCGGCCAAGGTATCTGGCCGCGTGGGCCCACTCAACTTGGCCCTCGGGTCTACGTTTGTTCGCTTCCTTCGCTCCCACGCTTTGTTCCTTCCAAAAACCGATGCTCGTAAATTATTAGGTCATTTGAACGTCGTTTGGGTCCCTGAAACATCAAAATATAGAAAATAAGGTTTTCTGCCTGTGCAGGGTTAATTCCAGAAAAATAGAGAAACAATGAAATATTCCCAAAAATCAATATAAATCAATGATATAACCCTTATATGATGCAAATATGATTGAAATATAAGTAATATAATGCAAAGTTCATGTATGCATTTACATGCATCAACATCCCCAAGCTTAACCTATACTCGTCCTCGAGTACGAAGGTGATAAAACTAACATGGACTTTGCATTTTAATATTATCAATGGATATCAAAGATGATTACTATTGCTACATAGACTCAAATGATTCATTCTTCAAAGGAGTAGCAATATACAAGATAGATTATGAAGTGATATCAAATATTCAATGTAAGGATGTTCAATGATAATTCACAAAGTGTAACATAGAAGAAAGTACTATGGACCAAATGTATGCATAATGAAAAGTAAAAACATCCTATAATGGTCATAGAGTATCTTATAAATCTGAATATAAAAGGTGGACACTTTGGAAAGATATATAACTGAGTAGAGGTAAAGCATGCATAAGTTTCATCTAACTTCCAAATGCTTCTACTTAATTTAATGTTTACAATGTGGTATTCATTGGTGTCAAGCTCTCATTACCCCTATCATAGCATCTTGAATGGTTAAAGTTTAAAGTGAAAACAAATATGAGTAGTATGCTTGACAAAGTATGGGTTGAATGTCTCATCACTACAACAAAAGAGGCACGTAGTGACGCTGTCCATGGGACGCTTTAATTTTCGTCCTTACGGCCATAGTCGACCGGTGTGTAGAGACGTTTGTTGAGACGCGAGACAAATCGTCTTAAACTTTAGGCTTTATACAATACTAAAATAAATAACAACTCCCGAGTCCCACTCACCCACGTTTATCTTTCTCTTCTCCAAGACCCCAACCTGCAGTAAACCTAGGGCCGCCGCCACAGGGCATCTGATCCGATCTAATGAAGGTACCTCTTCTCTAGCGAACTCTCCCGTCCGGATGTTTACGGAAGTGCTAACTCTTTGTCTCTATCCAGTCCTAGGCGACGACGTACAATTCTTAGGATTCATCCGGCCGCTGGACTCGATCTACTCTGAACCTGGAGACCTTGTTGCGCTAGTGCTCGAATCGATCAAGCTAGCCTCTCGATCAACTACTCTTCAAGTACGTACGTCGTCCGCCTCTCTCCTCTATGATCTATGAAACCATCCGTTCTATCGTGCAGGTTAGTGTCCGTCCTTGTATTTTCCTACTGGTCTTTTGTAGATTTTGCACAGAAGAAACGTGCCAACACTTGGAGGTAGTATTGTAAGTGGAGGGCACCAATTGCAATCCGCCAGAAGAATACAAATTTTACCTTTTAACTATTTTTAATGCACATAGATTCGAATTATACAGGAACTGATGCTCTGTGTTTTGGATATATCTACAAACAGGTTCAGGTTATGCTGGAACTCATCTAGTACATCTGTGTATATGTCTTTCCATCGGACTGGAATTTTAGGAACTTTTCTTTTGCTGCTTCACACGGTATTTACTCTCAGATCATGAGCATGTTAAGTTGTGATAAGAAACCTATTTTTTTATTAATTTACTAATGTTTCTCTCCTGTAATTGCCCATTTGCAGGATATCTATTTACGAAGAATTTCAAGCAGCACATAGAGATCAAAGAAAATATGCAGAAGTAGTAGACTGGAGAAAGGAATATTTAATGACCTAATAGATCAATTCCCATTAGTTAGGATACTACATACGGCTAAGAATTATTCAGTCGTATATGTAAATCTCTGTGATGATGTACATTTCTTTTGTAAAGTAAAGTTGTCATCAAATGATATAATATATATTTTCTACAGTGTTTTTAATATCTTTTTATGCCTGTAATTTATTTGTCATATTATGTGCACCGGTGCTAGTTGATTGCAAAGATTTGATGAATGATTAATTTTGGTGTAAAAACTCTCCTTACAAGGACGCAATAAAGCGACGCAATGTTGGTAGAGACGATGTGTTGGGCATCTACAAAGCGCTTCTTTTGCATAAACACGCTTTTGAAAACGTCTCATTTTATTTTAGAGATGCTTAGAATGCGTCGTTATGGTATTTGAGACGGTGGATAAGAAGACGCTTCTACGACGCTTTATAGTAGCGTCTTTAAAACCACGTAGAGATGAAATTTAGCGTCCCTAGCTATAAATTAGACGTCTCTAAGTGCCTTTTTTGTTGTAGTGCATGCCCCGTGAATACGAGTATCTACACCACGGTGTTACTCAACTTGGGACACAGAAGCAAATTCAAGTTAAGGTCATTGTAAGTAATATAATAGCGTCATCAAGAGCATCAACTGGGGTACCTCTTGTCCCAGGACATGGAACAAGCCCATGTCAAAATGGCAAGGCAAACAAACAAAATGAACAATCTCCACACACTTTTTATTTACTATTGGTATAGCTTTTTATTGTGGGGTACATCACTGAAGGTTCACCATAGTATGTAAGTAAATTTCCACCATGAATGATGCATGGCTTAGATTAGCGGCCCAGCGTCTCTCTAGCCATTTATACAAACTCATTAAACTTACTAAGTTTCCACATTTATTTGGCACCATGATAAGCATCCATAAACAAAAGTACATGATATCAACTAAATATAAATAGCACGTTGAAAGCTTGCCATGTGACAGCACATATGAGCTAACTCCCAACCAAGACTCTTTCAAGCTCACAACTTCATAATTTTAATCACAATGGGTCATGTTTATTAAGTGCAATAAAAGTAAGGTGTGCATCAAGTTCGTGAGAGCTCTTTAACCAACTTTTCCCATAACAATCAATAACATAAGCATTTTAATTCAGAAGTATAGATAATACAAAATAACATGATAAACATACTCGGAATAGCATAAAGCTAATAGGTAGATATGGTGGACTCACTGGAAAAACTTTGGTTGAAGGTGTTGGAAAACAAGTTTTTACTTGTTGGAATTTTGGGCTAGCAAGAGGGAGAAAGTTGACCGTCTAAATGCATGCATAAGTGTCCATAGAACTAACCAATCCATGTTAAACAAAGTAAAGTAACATTCAGCATCAAAACATGAATAAAAGATAGCTCTTGATAAAACACTTGCAAATTAATATTCATTAAAAGCATATGAATCATGCAACTATATGTATCTTTTTGAATCAACTCAAACATCCCTTTTCCCAATCTTTTTAATAGCATCCAACTTAATTCAACCCAAATTTCCAGTAGCTCTCTCATATATAAATGATAGTGGTGGTCTCAAGAAAAACAAAAATCAAACCGAAATAAAAAGCAAATAAAAGACGCTCCAAGTTTATGCGATAAAGTGCATTGATCGAAAAACAGAAGTTAGACGTGTGCAAACCGAGAGTGTGTTGGTCCAGTGGGGTTGTCTTCACATCCCCAAGCTTATGGTCTTCACCATCCTTGGATAGCTCTTGGTGCATCTCCTCTAATCCCTGTGAAAAAACTTCAAAACACCGTTTCTCCCATTTCTTTTCTGTGGGGTGACATTAGTAGTGATAGACAAACAAATTACTTGCTGCATAAAATCCTTAAACAAAAATTCATATGAATGTCCAGAAAGTGTATAATGTTGTATGCCTACTTATAAACTCAATTGGATCAAAAAGATTCAAGTTAAAAGTTCAAAGAATGCATCAAACAAAATGGGACAGAATCTGTCCAGAAAAACAGCAGCAGCAAAACGTATTTTTCTACCCTACTTAATATGTCGAAAATATCTGAAAAAATTCATGCTTACAGAGGATGAAAAGTTGCAACTACAGTTCAAATATCAGCTCATTCGGAGTTACAGAATAGGAATTAAAAATCATACCGTGCACAGATTCGTGCTGGAATAAAATCTCCGAATGCAAATAGCAACTTTTTCAAACCAAAATAGGTAAAACTTGGCACTTTATTAAAAATTCCAGAAACAAAACTAAAAACTAAGTCTCTTGTTACAGCAAGAGGACACAAAGAAAATCAAAAATAAAAACAACCGGGTTGCCTCCCGTAAAGCGCTTTCTTTATAGCCATGTAGCTAGGCTTCTTACTTGATATTTATTGTGGACGAAGCTCATGAGGGAGCTTGAACTTTGATGTGTCCTCTTCCTTGGGAAGTGTTCCATGCACTTCTTGTGTGGAAACTGAAACTTCACATTCCCTTCTTTTGAATCAATGATAGCACCTGTGTACGAAGAAAAGGTCTTCCAAGAATAATTGGACTAGAGGTTTTATTCCCCATATCCATGATTAGAAAATCAACAGGTACAAATGTCATATGCAACTCTACCATAACATCACTTACTTTTCCTAAAGCATGTTTAATGGAATCATCAGCAAGTGCAAGTTCAATAGAGCATTTTTCAAGATTCTTTAATTCAAGTACTTCATATAATTCTTTAGATAAAACAGAGACACTAGATCCTAGATCTAATATAGCATGGTGTGTCTCTTTTCCAATGGTTACTAGTACTTTGGGAATCCATATATCCCCAAGCTTAGGTGGTATCATAGCTTCTTGGTTGTACCTAGCAATCTTTTCTTTTAAAACATGATTAGCAATATAAGAACCAAAACCTGCTTGGTTAACATTGATGGAAGGATCACTTGCAAATTTTTGTAAGATAGATATTAATTCATGCAAGCTACAATTCTCTAAGTCAAGTAATGGTTCCTTGACTTCACTAAGCATTTTAACTTCTCAACTTTTTTCTCTAACTCAATTAACAGAAGAGATTCATCATATTCAGTTTCGTTAACTTCTTCTTTTAATCCAACAAGTTGAGACATAAATGGCAACAAATATTCAGGATAGTTCAATAATTCATTAAGAGTTTCCTCCAAAGTAAGAGGAACATTTTCAGCAATATTAATAGAATTCATTCCAACCATAGGTGGTGCTTGTGGTTTCCCTGCAGACATACTCAATAAAGTGGCTTGGTTATCAGCTAGTTTTGACAAGGCTTTGTCTAGTCCTGCAGTTTGGAGTTGTAAGCCTTTAATATCAGAACTAATAGAAGCAACAGACTTATTCAACTCTTGTATCATGGTATTATGACTAGCAACTTGTTCCATAAGAATTTTATTAGCCTCAAAATTATCATTACGTGGTGGCATAGGCTTCCAATTATTATCACTAGCATTAGGATATGGAATAGAAGGACGGTTGTTGGGAACATATGGGGCTTTATTATAGGAATTATAATTGTTGTTACCATACCCATTATTACCATAGTTCCTAATGAAGTTAACATCAACATTTTCAGGATTATTACCAACTAGTTCTTGCAAAGGACATTTTCAATATTTTGTTTATTAATGAAAGCAAGAATAGTGTCCATTTTAGATGACAAATCATTTGTTTCTTCTATGGAGTTTACTTTCTTAGATGGATTAGGTTCTTAGCTTCTACTATAGTTTTTCCCATAAAAGCTCCTCCAGCAGCGGAATTAAGAATATTTCTAGACATGTAATTTAGACCATTGTAAAAAGAGTGTAATATGGTCCATTCATTAACCCCATGTGATGGATAAGTTCTAAGCATAAGTTTTATCCTATCCCAAGCCATGGCAACATGTTCATTTTCATTTTGCCTAAAAGAAAGAATATTGTTTCTATTTTGCAAAATTTTAACAGGGGGATAGTATTTCTTAATGAAAGCTTCTTTTAGATCATCCCAAGAATTAATGCTAACAGTAGGTAATGAATGCAACCACTCTTTAGCTTTTCCTCTAAGTGAGAAAGGAAATAACTTCAGTTTTAGAATATCACTTTCCACATTTTTAAATTTTTGCATGTCACATCCCTTACCCTTTCTTTAGCAAATGATGAATATGAAGTCCGGGAGGCTGCGGGTACTATGGATCCTCTGACTCCCAATCGGGTTACCTTCCCGGGTCTCGCCGGTGTTGCCTGTAGGTCGTGATGTGCCTCGAGATGGCCGTCTCCTGTCCCCCTGCTCGTGGGGAATCCGCTCCCGGGGCGTCGCTCTGCTGCGCCACCCTAGCCCATTGAGTGCTCTACCTCGGGCCATCGACATCATACGCTCTACTGAAATAGATTTCGCGGAAAACCAGCTATATCCGATCTTGGTTGGCCTTTCACCCCTAGCCACAAGTCATCCCCGTATTTTGCCACATACGTGGGTTCGGTCCTCCAAGGCCTGTTAGAGCTCTCTTCAACCTGCTCATGGCTAGATCGATCGGTTTCGGGTCAAATAGGAAGAACGTAAATCTTCCACCTCTGGAAAGCGTGAGGCAAGAAGTGGAGGGAAGTGGGATCTAGATTAGAAGAGATAAATACGATATTCCTGATACCCGCGGACGATCCACAAAATCATGAAGATGCATAGAGGCATCCTCCATAGCACTACCGCCAAATTGTTCCCTAGTTATCAAGTTCAACAAACTAGGACTTACTTCATAACTATCAGCTTTTATCTCCGGTGTGGCAATGGGCCTAGCAATAAATTGATCATTTGGAGTGTTTGTGTAATCACACAACTTAGTTCTTTCTCCCATTTTTGCAAGTTTTTATATGTTTTTTAATTTTTTATGCAAAACTGAAAATAAAATGATACTAAACAATGCAAACCGAAATAACAAATGCAACACAAAATGCAAAACTGAAAATAAAAATGCAAACCGAAATATAAATATGATATGCAAGACAATAACAAAACAAAATAAAATGCTTTGAAGGTAAAGATGGATAAGACGATGCTCACGTAGGTGTAACATCCCCAAGTTTAGGTGTTTGTACAAGTTGGTGATAAAGTTGACTTTGTTGTGAGATACCCTTGGATAAACCTTTACAGCAATGATTCCCCGCAACGGCGCCAGAAAATTGTCTTGATGGCCCTTGACGTAGTTACCTGTGTCAAAATAATATGGGTTAGGTTGAGACTCCAAGTGCAGAGTGTATAGTATAGGAAAGATGGTTTTCCCCACGAGGGGTGACTCGAGAGTTTAATATCGAACTCTCGGGGAATCAGTAGTGAAAGATTTATCTTCTTATCCTTCTCTTGAAAACCTACAAAACAAAATAAATTGTTTTGTGCCCTCAACCTCACCAAGTGGTTGTCAAGCACAAGGTGTGAGAATGATATCAAAATAAAATGAATGCAAAACAGTAAATAAATATGCAATGATGATAAATAAATATGCAAGGATGGTGGAAACAATGATGGATGATATTTTTGGGTTTTGTATTGTGAATGCAAGATGTAAAAGTGTTTTTGTATTTTCGGATTTTTAAATGTCAGAAAATGTAAAGTGGATAAAAGTTGTTGGAAAGGTGTTTCTTATGATTAAAAATGGACTGGGGTTCATGGTTTCACAAATGCACTCTCTCTTTAATAAAGTGATAGATAATGGAACACTAGAATTAACATATGAGATTGCAACAAAAAGGTTTCATGACAAGTTACTAATTATATGGGCATCACGTCCTAACATAGAGATCTTTTGTTTATTAATCTCTCTTATACTCCACCAAGATGCGAACTAAATCATAACACCTTAGTAATTAAGATAAATCAGAGCATAACATTAAGTTTCATGACATGAAGTTAAAATAAGAACATGCTAGATCTAGTCATGGAGTAGTGGCAATGGTCACACCCACATCTCCGGTAGCAAGGTATTTTTCTTTATCCCTAGTGAGGCAGCAAAGTAAGGTAAAACACCCAAGTGGATCGCGGAACTTTCTCTCACGTTCACCGCACTAGCCACCCCCCGTTACTCCAACTAATGCACACGTTCCCCCTCACACGCTCTCATACACATGCTTGATCATAACAAGTAAACAAGAACGGGGTACATAATATGCATCTACTTTCATAACTGAAACAAAACTATTGCAATCTCAAACATATATTAACTCATAAAAAGATCCACCACAAAGGTATTACATAGATGACCGTAATCATGTTCAGCAGCTCATACGGTACTAATTAGTGAACCTCAAGAGAGGAGAGATACATAAGTTACTTCCACAAACCCATAGTCCAGGGGTGGACTACTCCCTCTTCATCATGGAGACGGTGGAGAAGTCGTTGGAGAAGATAGAGACCACGCCGGCAGCGCCCCGCCGGAGTTTTCCCCCTCCAATCTGCAACTCCAGGTCTCTGTTTCGTGGTTTCTGTGTTTCGGCGGCGCTCCCTTCCGAAGGGCGTCGGGGACTATTTTTATAGTCGTTTTTAGGTCAAGACGGAGGCTCGGGAAAAAAGATCGATGGCAACGGAGCCTCGAGGCCCAGGTTGATGGGTCCCACGCGGCCAAGGAATCTGGCCGCGTGGGCCCACTCAACTTGGCCCTCGGGTCTCCGTTTGTTCGCTTCCTTCGCTCCCACGCTTTGTTCCTTCCAAAAACTGATGCTCGTAAATTATTAGGTCATTTGGACGTCGTTTGGGTCACTGAAACATAAGAATATAGAAAATAGGGTTTTCTGCCTGTGCAGGGTTAATTTCAGAAAAATAGGGAAACAATGAAATATTCCCAAAAATCAATATAAATCAATGATATAACCCTTATATGATGCAAATATGATTGAAATATAAGTAATATAATGCAAAGTTCATGTATGCATTTTACATGCATCACATGGGAAAGAACGAGGCTGGCGGCTAGGGTTCGGGACTGGTGAGGGGGATCGATCCAGGTGGGGATTATGTTGGTAGTATAGACGAATTACGTGATTGCTCCTGGTTGGGTGGTGCGTGCTTAAATTTTTGCGGGTATTCCAGTCATTTCCCATCCAAAATGGGTAGGCGCGAGATTTGCCGTTGTGTGTGAAATTTTTGGGTTCCAGAAAAAAATTAGTTGTCATTTTCCGAGTGCGAAAAAGAACCTACCAAAATTATGTTGCAAAACTGGACCAAAACATTTTCCAAATATATTAAACCACGTTTTATCTACAAATAACCAAATGGTTGTGTTTCAATAGGTTTTCATCTACCTCTCGTCAAAAAGACAAATTTATGTCGATTGAGGTGAAAGCGGGTCAAATTTAAACTACAGGTGCCTCGTAGTTTGCTCATGATTTTTCGAAAAAAATCATTTTTGGGTACAAAGTACCGATTTCATTAGAGATATAACAATAGTTTCGCACTATTCAACCCCTAGTTACGAACGGTCATGTCCGCCGTTTTGACCGTATTTTGAAATCGGCATAGGAAATTCAAAAAAAATCTAATAAATAGAAAACCTTCGCATTGTGTCATTATATGTGTCCTAGTATTCATAAAAAATAATAAACTTGAAATACGATGATTGTATTGAAAAAGTGTTCTCGGAAATGAGTTATCATCCACGAAGATTCACAGCTTTCAGGCCAAATTGTTATGGCCACATTCATGGCATAGTTTGTTAAAATGTACCCATATTGGGCACAAACCTGCATCTTGGAACCATGAACAATGTTGCCGAATAAAATTTTTATTTTCCTTGCACAAACAAATCATTTTTCATTTTCTTAGTGCCAAAATGGGTTTTTTATGAAGAACCTACAACAATTATGTTGCAAAATTGGACCAAAACATTTTGCAAATATATTAGACCACATTTTATATACAAATAATCAAATGGTTGCATTTCAAAAGGTTTCCATCTACCACTCGCAAAAAAGACAAATTTCTGCCGATTCAGTTGGAAGCGGGTCAAATTTGAACTACAGGTGCCTCGTAGTTTGCTCATGATTTTAAAAAAAGAAATCATTTTTGGCTACAAAAGTACCTATTTCATCAGATATATAACAATAGTTTCACATGATTCAACCCCTAGCTACGAATGGTCAAGTCCGCCATTTTGACCGTATTTTGAAATCGGCATATGAAATTCAAAAAAAAATCAAAGAAATGGAAAATCTTCGCGTTGTGTCATTATATGTGTCCTAGTATCCGTAAAAAATAATAAACTTGGAATACGCCACTTGTCTTGAAAAAGTATTCTCATGAACGAGCTATCATCGACGAAGATTCATGGCTTTCAGGCCAAATGACGAATGTTATGGCCACATTCATGGCATAGTTTGTTCAAATGTTCCCATATTGGTTATAAACGTGCATCTTGGAACCATGAACAATGTTGCCGAAGAAAGTTTTCATATTCCTTAAACAAAAAATCATTTTGTACTTTTCGAGTGCGAAAAATGGTTTTTTCATGAAGAACCTACAAAAATTATGCATCAAAATTGGACCAACACATTTTTTCTAATATATTAGACCACGTTTTATCTACAAATAACCAAATGGTTGTGTTTCAAAATGTTTCCATCAACCACTCGTCAAAAAGACAAATTTCTGCCGATTCAGGTGGAAGCGGGTCAAAACTGAACTACATGTGCCTCGTAGTTTGCTCATGATTTTTTGAAAAAAATCATTTTTGGGTACACAAGTACCTATTTCATCAGAGATATAACAATAGTTTCGCAAGATTCAACCCCTAGTTACGAACGGCCATGTCCGTCGTTTTGACTGTATTTTGAAATCGGCATATGAAATTCATAAAAAATCAAATAAATACATAACCTCCGCGAGTTGTGCCATTATATGTGTCCTAGTATCCATACAAAAATAATAAACTTGGAATATGACAATTGTATTGAAAAAGTGTTCTCGAAAATGAGTTATCATCTAGGAAGATTCATGGCTTTCAGGCCAAATGACGAATGTTATGGCCACATTCATGGCATAGTTTGTTAAAATGTTCCCATATTGGGAACAAACCTGCATCTTGGAACCATGAACAATGTTGCCGAATAAAGTTTTTATTTTCCTTGCACAAAAATGTCATTTTCATTTTCCGAGTGCGAGGTTTTTTTTTGAGGAACCTACCAAAATTATGTTGCAAAATTGTACCAAAACATTTTTCAAATATACTAAACCACGCTTTATCTACAAATAACCAAATGGTTGTGTTTCAAAAGGTTTCCATCGACCTCTGGTCAAAAAGGTTTCCATATACTAGACCACGTTTTTTTTAAAGAGATATAATGAAAACCCATTTATTTTTCCGTTTTCGTTATGGGCCGAATACTTGTGGGTGTTAAATATGAGGGGATCCCGTTTTTATTCCTGCATGGGCCAAGGCCCAATCTGTACACGAAAAAAATGGTGGCCACAGACCACGAAGGCAATCCGTATACGTCGACCAGGTCGACGATAACAAGTCGTCGCACACCCCACGTGGGCCTGGCCCAGTTGGCGCGACGGCGGCCGGCGCAGAGGGAGACGGCGGCGCGGCGCGGGGAGGGGAGGGGAGGGGAGGAGAGGGAGACGGCCGGCCAGGCCGAGCCGGCGCCGGCGACGCCGCGGCGGAGCGGCGGCGGAGAAGGTGGCCGGCGAGGATGAAATTCCCAAGCCGAGCCGGCGCCGGCCACGCCGCTGCGGAGCTGCGGCGGAGAAGGCGGCCAGCGAGGAGAGACTTAACGAGGGGGGGGGGGTGTGCAGGTGCAGGTGCAGTGGGGGAGATCGGCGGTTGGAGGAGGGCGGGGCGCCGAGGCGGCGCGTGAGTGGCGCCGGGCGCGGGCGGCGGCAGCAGGCGGTGGAGCAACGAGGAGCAGCGTGCGGGAGGAGGAAGAAGAGCAGCGCGGTGGCGGGGTGTGCGACACCGCGTTATCGTTGCACGGGTCGACGAAAAGGAGCTCCCACCACGAACGCCCAAGCCCAGTCAATGCCATATATTATATAGGGCACATGCGATGTTTTGTCTCTTAACGTGTTGTGTCCTGGTGGTTAGTTTTGCCCATGAAGTGGCAGAGGTCTCGGCTTCGACCCCTGGTGCCATTTTGCTGATTTATTCCCGAATTTGATTCGTAAGTGTGGGACCCTCGTGTCATGTGTTACGGGGCGGGTCCCTCGTGTAAGGTGGTTGGTGCGGTGGGACCCTGTGGGTGCGGTGGACCCTCGTGTCAGGTGGTGTGACGGGCCCAACATGTCAGAAGGGATGGGGCAGGACCCACACGTCAGGCGGGGTGGGTCCCATGTGTCATGGCAGGTTGTTATCAGGTCCCACATGTCATATCCGTGGGTCCCACTAATAAGGATAGTCAACACGTCAATGTGTGTGCTACTCCTGTCAATGGGTCCTACCTGTCAGACTGACACGTCAGCGAAAGTGACACATAAACACTGATATGTAGACGAGACTGCTGAGTTGGCTGTCTATTCAGAGTGACACGTAAGCGAAAAATGACACATAAGCACCGACACATAGATAAGTCTGCTGAGTTGGCTGTCCACTAATGCTCGTAATCTTGTAGGAAAAAGGTCATAGGCCAGTGCTATCTGGATTATGACCAATTCATGTAAGAAATTATGACCTTTTTAACAAAATTGGTCGTTATATTTTCGGGTTTGCACCCTCAAAAACAGTTTACGACCAAGTGGTTTGAAATGGTCATAGATCTGTGACCAATATTTCCAGGATCACTACCAAAAGGTCATAAGATAACATATTTCTTATAGTGGTGGCTGCCACAACCCCATGCCACAGAAAGTCAATACGACAGTGGTGAATCGTCGAGATGGTGAGCTCGGTCGCTGGGCCATGTTGTCGTTCTTCGCTTCTAGAGTGGTAGCAAGGAAAAATGATCTATGTGCTCAATCGTAAGGAGGTTTGGATACGCAAACCTCTAGATAGTTGTCGAATGCAGTCCGAGCCACAAAGGTTTTCGGAATCAAAAGACCTAGTCGTACAAAGCTTTTGACGTCATCAAACCATGAATTATTTTTCTGTAGCGCTGTATTTCCCAATGACTCCCAGTTCGACAACAACGACAACATACACTATTGCCTTATGGATATATGGCTTCTGTTGCGTAAGAAAAAAAACTACTTATGCTTAACATTACGAATGATCGATGTAGACGAGCTAGATATGTATATATGGAGTTTAGATATATGAATCGTTAACTTCTCAAGAGGACAATCATACCATGCACTGCCATTCACCAACCAACTCTACTCTGCCGTGAATACGATGATTTCAAATAAAGACATCATTTGAATAATGGGAACCAATGCGCTCATGCACTTGCCATCCTAGAAAAAAAAGCTATATGAAAATCACGAATGAGGACGAGCAGTTCTTACGTGCTTACTAACTCAATGTTTATGACCTGGTAAATATGCTAAGATGGTCAAGTTTAATTATATATTTTGTCGATGTTACAAACAAATTGATTTTCTTAGAGCCATCGTGTTTCCTAATTCCCGTAGAATTTACCTAAGTGGATTTCCTTTTTATACGTATAGTTGAAACCTATGCATCCTATCCTCCAACCAATGTTATAACAAACTAGCAAAATGCCCAATTCCCGTGCTTC
Source organism: Poa pratensis (assembly GCA_947311845.1). Taxonomy (NCBI): domain Eukaryota; kingdom Viridiplantae; phylum Streptophyta; class Magnoliopsida; order Poales; family Poaceae; genus Poa; species Poa pratensis. The sequence continues at coordinate 131,915,696 of CAMZMU010000063.1, read as the reverse complement.
GCTACGGGAGAAAAAACCGAGTTTCAGTTTGGATTTAAATTCCGTAACGAATTACTTGTGAATTGTTTTAAAAGGGAAAGAAAATAGTAGCGGATTAACTATGTCATTAAATCATTTTTCAAATTTATAACTTTGGTTCCCGTGGACAGAGGGTGTAATTCTTGACATTTAACAAAAGGATTTATTTTGAAAATATTTTTATAACTCAAGCCTTGAATTATACGGACGAAATACATCTCTATATTTTGGTGAACTAAAACGGATGAAAAAAGGAAAAATAATGATGCCAAATTAAACTACATGGTGAGAGCTTTGCGTTGATATAAAATTTGGTAAATTTGGAGTTGCGGTTTGAAAGTTATGAATTTACGAAGTTTAGTTTGTTATTTATACGGACGAAATACATCTCTATATTTTGATGAACTAAAATGGATGGAAAAAGGAAAAAATAATGATTCTAAATTAAACTACATGGTGAGAGCTTTGCGTTGATATAAAATTTGGTAAATTTGGAGTTGCGGTTTAAAAGTTATGAATTTACGAGATTTAGTTTGTTATTTGTTTATTTAAACAAAATTTAGAAAACTGGTTAATCTCGGCCGTCCGATCGAACTTGAACGGACGCTCCGGATTGACCCATACCGCTTCGGTGAAGTTTTTGGAAAGAGGTCCCTGGGTTTTTGGTAATTTGCGGCTAAGTCAGTGGGATGTACGCTTTGTGGACTGCGGCTTAGTTTCCCAGTTTTCCATGGTTTGTTTTGCAAAATGGCATTTCGAAACGGTATGTTCACTCGGCGGTGGCAGTGGTTGTAATATGCCCGAACAGTAAGGCAAAATGGGAATAAAAAAAGTTGGACGTCAAGAAGCTTTACTTCTATTAGGTAGAGATTTGATGATACTAATCTCATCTAACCATTCTCAATTGCATTCTTCGTGCGGTGGATGCAGCACTTCGGGGAAGTTGAAATGCGTAGGTTGATCCCAACTGTGATTTTTCGTGCAATTGCGAAATACGGTCTGAGACACATCTCAAGTGCAATTTTTTCTCTCATCCATTTGAGATTTTCACTTGCTTTTTGGTGCAATTGAGAATTCATTTCGACTTCTTTCCTTATGATGAGATTCGTGCAATTGAAGCATCTCAGCTGCAATTTTTGGCAATTGCGATTTTAAACAGCGTTTCATGCGTATTAGATATATGAGTTTGAGTCGGTTTAGGTTGAGCTAGGTCGGTTTGTCCAAACCCTAAAGGGTCCGGCTGATGTACTATATAAATCCATGTACTCCTATTGAATCAATACAAGTTACTATTCTCTCTAAATTACATGGTATCAGACGCCTAGGGTTTTCCGCCCCTGGGATGGCGCCGCCGACGCCCCAACCGCGGCTGCCGCCACCACTGCCGGCGCGAAGCCTCTTCTCCCTCGCCGAGTTTCATGCCGCCGGCCTTGCTTCTTCTTCAACCTCCACCTCTATCTCTCCTTCCCTCCAACCACCAATGCCACCACCACAGCCAATCTCTTTTGCTGATACAATCACCGACGTCTCGCCCTTTATTCCCATTACTTTAGATCTTCCCTCCCACAATTATTACCATTGGCGTCACCTCTTCGAAGTTCGTCTCGGGCGCTACGATCTTCTTCACCACGTCGCCCCGAACTCCGTCCCTCGTCCTGGTGATCCGCGCTGGGCAAAGGACGATCTCGTGATCATCCAGTGGATTTACACGCGAGTCTCCACCGAGATATTCAATCTCGTCTTCCGCGATGCCGCCTCCGCCAGCTCTTCCAAGACAACATCGACGCCCGCGTCAACACCCTACATACCGAGCTTCGCAACACCGTGCAGGGTGACTCTCCGATCGGCACCTACTGTCAGCGGCTCAAGTCCATCGCCGACGAACTTCGTGAGCTCGGTGACCCCGTCGACGATCGGCAGCTCATCAACATACTTCTCATCGGGCTCGGTGAAAGCTTCGACAAGCAAGCCTCCTTCATCCCTATGATGCGGCCGCCGCCTACCTTCGCCGAAGTCCGATCCATGCTGCAATGGGCCGATCGTGCTCACACAACAAAGGGAACTCGCTCTCAGGTCTTTGCTGCCATCCCGCACCCGCTCCATCTGCGCCTCCGACATCGACATCCTCCGCAACACCTCCAGGATGGCGCCCCAGCCCCAACTATCGGGGGAAGAATCCAACGTTCAGGCCGCCTCAGCCTCGCTCTGCTCCAGCGCCACCGGCTCCTCTCGCGCCTTCTGCCTACGGTGCCCCGCCAGCCTATACCGGGACGTGGAGCCCCGGCCTCCGCCCGTCCACTGGCTCACCCGGCATCCTTGCATCGCAGCCACCAGCTCAGGTCTACACCGCCAATGCTACACCACCGGGCTACATGGTTCCCCCTTCAGCATCGACTTACACGTACGGCGCTCCCCAGCTCTCCAGTACGGTGCTCCCCCAGCTCTTCAGTACCCGCCTCCATCAGCTGCTCTGCCTGGGCCATCGACATCAACACCCAGCTGGGATCAAGCCGCCTTCATCGCCGCCATGAACAATTTCACGCTCCAAAACAATGAAGGAACTGCAAACGGGGAAGCCTCTCGCCCGCTACAGTAGCTCGGGTGATTTATATCCTCTTCATGGCGCGCCCTCTTCACCTCCTCAAGCACTACTCGCTTCTGTCGATCTCTGGCATCGTCGTTTAGGCCACCCCAATAAAACTACATTGTCGTCTTTACTTCACGAATTTTGTATCCCTAGTTCTAGCTCGGATTCCTCTCATCCTTCATCGCTTTGTAATGCATGTCAATGTGGCAAACATGTTCGATTACCGTTTAGTTCTTCATCTACCTATAGCTCTTTTCCTTTTGAATTATTACATTGCGATTTATGGACCTCTCCCATACCTAGTGTTTCGGGCTTCAAATACTATCTCGTAATTCTTGATGATTATTCACATTACATCTGGACCTTTCCCCTTCGTGCCAAGTCCGATGTTCAAACAATTTTTCACAATTTTCAGCAATATGTTTATACTCCCTTTAGTCTACCTATTCATTTCCTACAATGTGACAATGGCAGAGAATTTGATAACTCAGCCAATCGTGATTTCTTTCTATCCCACGACATTCTTCTCCGATTTTCTTGTCCCTATACCTCTCAACAAAACGGCAAAGCTGAACGCTCACTTCGTACCATTAATGACATCCTAAGAACCTTCCTCCATGTTTTTGGGTTGAAGCTCTTCGAGTAGCAACTTTTCTTCTCAACATCCGTCCAACAAAAACATGTCCACTTTACACACCTTTTCAATCTCTTTTTTAACCACTCCCGACTATTCTTCTTTACGTGTTTTCGGTTGTCTCTATTTCACTAACATTACCTCTACTGCTGTTCACAAACTTGCTCCTCGTTCACTTCCTTGTATTTATCTTGGCCCATCTGATGATCACAAAGGTTCTCGCTGTTTTGATCCATCTTCTGGTCGCGTTCTTATTTCTCGACATGTCATCTTTGATGAACACACGTTTCCCTATGCCGCTACCACTATCAACTCCATATCTCCCAGCCCTAAACCACCATCCGCCACATCCAGTCCTTTTCTTCCTACACCTATTCCAGCTGCACCACCCTCTCCTTTCGTGCCTACTTCTACATCTTCTCCTACTACCACCACAGACCCACCCAATGCATCTCCATCTACTCATTCTCCTATTACCACAGACCCGCCCAATGCATCTCCTTCCCCTTCTTCTCCTGCCTCCCCAATTACACCCGACACCACTACTTCCCCCACCATCTCCGAAGCAAGCTCTCCTTCCACCACAGATTCTCCACCGTTTCGTGTTCCTCCAAATGCCGTTTCTGTTCCTATCCCTGACAATGATCATGCCATGTGCACCAGAGGCAAGCGTGGTTTTCACATTCCACGTCGTCCCCTTAATCTCACTGCCACTACTAATATTTCACCTATTCCAACTTCTTACAAGCGTGCTCTTCTTGATCCTCTCTGGCACTCCGCAATGCGTGATGAGTTCGATGCTCTTCTACAAAACAATACGTGGACTCTTGTTCCTAAACCATCGGGTGCCAATATTGTTTCTGGAAAATGGGTTTTTCGGCATAAATATAATTCTGACGGCATCCTTGCTCGTTACAAGGCCAGATGGGTGTGCCGGGGTTTTTCACAACAGCACGGAATCGATTTTGATGAGACATTTTCTCCTGTCGTTAAACCTAGTACCATTCGAGTTATGCTTAGTCTTGCTATTTCCTCTTCTTGGCCCATTCAACAACTTGATGTTAAAAATGCTTTTCTCCACGGTACTCTCAACGAAACAGTTTACTGTCAACACCCTCTGGTTTTGAAAGTTCGTCTTCTCCTGATCTTGTTTGTCTTCTTCATAAATCCTTGTACGGTCTCAAACAGGCTCCTCGCGCTTGGTTCCATCGTTTTGCTACTTTCATTCAAACTATTGGTTTTCTTCCCTCCAAATCTGACACCTCTCTCTTTATTTTTCACTCCTCTACCCACACTGCATATCTGCTTCTTTATGTCGATGATATAATTCTCACTGCTTCTTCTGATTCTTTCTTACGCCAAATCATTTCTTCGCTTAATCACGAATTTTCTATGACGGATTTAGGTCCTCTTCATCATTTTCTTGGTGTCACTGCATCTCGCACTTCCACTACTCTTTCTCTTTCTCAACGCCAATACATTCTTGATCTTCTCTCTCGTGCCGGCATGATTGATTGTCAGCCTAGCCGTACGCCAGCCGATGTTGGTACCAAATTGTCAGCCACTGGTGATCCTGTTCCTGATCCTACTCTTTATCGCAGTCTTACTGGTGCTCTTCAATATGTCACTTTAACTCGTCCTGATATTTCCTATTCTGTTCAGCAAGCTTGTCTATTCATGCATGATCCTCATACTTCCCATCTTGCTCATGTTAAACGCATTCTTCGATATCTCAAAGGCACCCTAGATCATGGCTTACTTCTCAATTCTTCTTCTCCTACAAGCTTGATAGTTTATTCTGATGCAGACTGGGCAGGTTGTCCAGATATTCGGCGATCCACGTCCGCCTTTTGTGTTTATTTGGGAGATAATCTTGTTTCTTGGTCATCTTAAAGGCAGGTTACAGTTTCGAGGTCCTCAGCTGAAGCGGAGTATAGGTCTGTTGCTCACTCTGTTGCAGAAGCAGTCTGGCTACGTCAACTTATTGTGGAACTTCATCGCCCCCTTGAGCGCGCCACTATTGTCTATTGTGACAACATATCCGCAGTCTACATGGCAAGCAACCCAGTTCAGCATCGTCGCACCAAGCACATAGAAATTGAGATCCACTTTGTCAGAGAAAAGGTGGCTCTCGGTGAGGTCCGAGTTCTTCATGTTCCCACAAGTGCTCAATTCGCTGATATTTTTACAAAGGGTCTTCCAACGGCATCCTTCACCGACATTCGTTCCAGTCTCAACGTCGTCACGCCTGACGTTAACACTGCGGGGGATATTAGATATATGAGTTTGAGTCGGTTTAGGTTGAGCTAGGTCGGTTTGTCCAAACCCTAAAGGGTCCGGCTGATGTACTATATAAATCCATGTACTCCTATTGAATCAATACAAGTTACTATTCTCTCTAAATTACAATGCGCATCTTTGTTGAATTTTTTTCATGTTAAGACGCGTGTCAACCACGTTTTGTCTCGTGCAGTAGCCTCAACTTTGTTTGTCTGCAACCGAGACGCAACCCAATTGTATGAGTTTCTCAGCTGCACTGTCAACAGACGGGACAACCTCTTCCAGTTCTATAAGTGCTGATCGGAGACCGCAACACAGACCTCCGATACGGTGTATCCAATTATGAGACTAAGTTCTAGGAACTCGTGGGGCACGTCATGCGGTAAGAGTGAGTGGCCAACGAGCAAGGCATGTGTTGAGTGTTGACTACCAGGCTGCTAGCCTTCCTACCCGACGACATATCTTGTTAATGGATCCACATTTGATCGATGTCCTTATGCATACATAATTCTGTAAAGCAGTATGTGCATCAGTGGATACTACCTCTGGTCCGTAAATATTGTCGTGGAATCAACCTAAACTTGTACAAATTCCTACTCACCTCACGGCAACCTTTACGGATCGGAGGGAGTAGCTTACAGTGTGGAAAGATGGTTATGCATAAATAACATACTGTAAATTGAACGATGAAGTGGTGGTCTTTTGGAACTGCATCCTCGTGTCTTACTAAATCACACACTTGGGGCCGGAATCTGACTATGCATCGTAACACTGCGAGTTGTTTGATCCAGTGACTAAATAGATAAGAAGGAAAGAGAAAGATAACTATCCCAGGTCGTAAGGGAACTTTATTGTTCAATTCCAGGACATCCAAAATCTATGAAGAACAGATCAGTGGTCGAGACGAGGTTGAAACCGCAGTGACTTGTTCAATGCATATGCAGAATATTATTGTGTAGGTAGAATGACAGCAATGTGTGGTCGACGGTACTTGCGCGCCATTTTTATTCCATGTAGTCAGTCTGCTTCCTCGTCTATCCGAAGGCAGCTACCTACCTGAATTCATCCCCGTACAAAGGCGTGGTGAGATCCATAAAGCAATTCATTTGCATTTGGAACGTGGATTTTTTTAGTTATCCATTGAGGGGCAATGTTTAATTTTCAAAGCATAGGCTGATGCCATTGTTAGTAATGTTTGAGGGACTTGATTTCAGGTTTCAGCTGATCATAACAACAAACAGGTGGTGGGCCTGCGCCAACTCTAAGGTCGGGCAAATCCTCCAGCCCCAACTCCATGCTCACCATGCCCCGGTGGCGCATCTCTCTCCCATGTGTCTGAGTGTCTCCCATGGGAAACTCATTGCTGGAGAGGATGTAGAGGGTCGGGAAAAGGTTGTAGCACGTGAGGCCGTGGTCGAGCTGCAACAGTATACGGAAGAAGCAGGACGCGCCGCCATCATGGATGCCTTGTATGACAGGTGCCTGCGATGTCCATCGCCGTGAACACGTGGTCTTCCGCTTGCTGCTGGCGTTACACCAGAAGTTTGTATGTGCACACCGCTGAAGTTTTGTAAGATGCACCCTAGACAGCGAATGTGCCGAATAACATGTTCTGCAGTCATACATAACCCATACCGTTATCAACTGATGTATCATCTCTACGAAACACTCTATTTCCCAGTGACTCTCAATTCTACACCAACACCATACACCAGTGCCACGATAATGCAATGCAAGATTTCTCTTGCATATCCAAAAATGAGTTAATCTTATCATTTCCAATGATGGAAACACGTTGAATATATAGAGCTCATATATGTGATATCGTGAAGCATTCCTCTCACGAGCATTTCAAGAGGACAATAATAGTCTGTACTTTCCATTCACCAACCAACTCTACCATGTCGCTAGTATGTAGATCACAAATTAGGAAAAACGATACTCAGATGATGTTTATTTTAATCGTATGACCATATAATGCATGCTAATTAAAGTGGTCGATCTTATTATTATATTTTTGCAAAAATTGAAACATTTTCGTTTTCTTAAAGTCGTGATCTTTCCTAAGTGTCAGCTCATCAGCAAAAGTATGTTTAGTGATCGAATACAACTTCTTTAGTCTGGTTTTACTAGTATGATGCACCGCACACATTCCTACTAATAATGTAAAGGTAGTTCATAGTTTTACTGCTGTCTCAAGGAAGCTATCCCATTTCCCAAACAAAGCAGTTTAAAATAAAATTAAACCTGCTTGCACGCCACTCTCTAGCTTGCAACCCGCTAATGCCACACGAAGCTCCACCGGTAGTTGCACGCAGCGATTCTAAGGGCCGCAGTCATCTCCGGTAGTGATTATTGAGAAGGGACATCAGTAGGCATGGCTGGACGCCGCCAGACAGCCTCCTTCCTTCCGTGCCGACGCCATCTTGCCTTTTTGCCGCCATCGCCAGATGAGAGGAACAAGGTGAGGAAGAATATATTGGGGGTATATTCCCTTCGCAGAAACCGGTGCTGGGTGTGGAACTTTTCTATCATGTTCCTCCTTGTTCCACACCCTTAGTGTTCAACTCACAGATCGCCAAATTCTACAAGAAACAGAGAAGTGCTCAAGACGAGGTTGAAGTTGAAACCACATGACTTGTTCAATGGCCGAGAGAGACCCCTACGTAGAATGATGAAAATGTTAGGGCGGCGGTCCTTTCACATCATTTCGATTCCAAGTAATGAACTTCCTGCTCGGTCTGGAGACAACTAGCTGAATTCACACTATTAAAATGGTGTGGCTAGAAAAATAATTTTGTTTGCGTATGAAGCTTGGGACCTTTTTTCAAACACATCTAAATTTTGTGATTTAAAACTCTAAATTTATACATGCAGAAGAGTTGTTGCATCGTATTCCATCTTTCTTGTTATGTTATCCATACAGGGGGGCTGTAGTGTTTGGATTTCAAAGTCTAAGTGGATTACCCGTATCAGTGTCAGGGTAATAGCATGTCTGTTTCTGGGACATGTTTTCAGACGACCAAAGTGACAAATAGGTGATGCAAACTTTCAGCTCTAGCCTTTCAAACAACGTCAACACGGAAGACGTGAACACTTCCATACCAATCCGGAGAGGCCGGCTGCCGAGCTGCAGCATTGGTTTGATCCGGAGAGGTCCTCAGCAGCAGCAGTAGATGCACGCTGCCCGTTTGGCGTTGGATGACGGTGGTGCGTGCTCTGTCCATCGTCGTGAACTCTCGGTGCTCGCCTTGTGCTTGGCCTTGGATTAGTTGGGAAACTAAGTGAAACTTATTTTAACTTGTGCATGACTGACGCTCCACGACTTTGTATGAGCAAACCGCAGAGATACAACAAAATACAACCCGGACAAGGAAGGTGCCTAATAACAGATGCTTGGGTCATACACAATCCAAAAGTTGATCAAATGATGTTTCATCTTTATGAAACATTGTATTTCCCAATGACTCCCAATTCTACACCAACACCATAGAGTACCGTCATGTGTTTGGAATTTTTTTCTTGCATACCAAATAAACTATTTGAGCTTAACATCTGAAGTGATATAGAGACATGCTGAATTTATGGAGGTCACATATATGATATCGTGAACGGTTCCTCTATCTGTACCATCAACACACCAACCAACTATACCATATCGTGAATATGTTGATTGCAAATAAGTACAACCAATAGTGGTTACATGTTTACTCAGTCATATGTCCCTGATCTAAAGCAAGCTAAGATGGCCAAGTTTATTTTTATCCTTTCTTGAAATCTAGATATATTATTTTTTCATTACTAGGAAACGTGCCCGTGCGTTGCAACGGGAGAAGAAATTCATGTCCTTCAAACTCATAATCATCCTATCCAATATTAGCGACACCTATCTAGGATTTCACTCACAGGCAAAAATGTAGAGCAAAGATACTGCACCCATTTTTCTCCCCCCAAATATTCACCTAATATTAACCCGCTAGATGGCTCATTTGGTTGTGAAGAAGATTGCAGAATCAGTAGTAAATCTCTACCCCCTCTCAGTTTTCTCTGCTATCAAACATGCAGCACCGTAGCAGGATCCTCTCTGCTCTCTCATGCAGCGAACACAACGAAGCAAAATAAATGTATCTATCATTTCTACTCTCTCATGCAGCAAGGCGATCCTCTGTACTCTCTCATGCAGAAAGCACAACAAAGAAACTAAATTTCAACCCTACATCCTCTCTGCCCTCAAACAGCAGCATGCACGCAAAGAGAAACAAAAAGAAATCTACTCTCAGATAGTCAGATGTCTGCTTCCAAAGGATGCAAGCAAGGTAACAGCACGCAAGCAAAGTACACACATCTCTCAACTCTCTACTCGTCATCTCCTTCTGGAACACACAGTATGAAAGTGGAGTTTCACCACCAAAATTCCCTGCCTCTCTTCTTCCAATTATTATCTAGCAGAAACAGAAAAACAACCGAGTATTTCCTCGCTCAATTCCCTGCTGCTGGTTCTATCCTTGAGCTGCTCAGCCATGGGAGGCGGCAGAGCTTTAAGATCTGAAGCTTGTCTACAGCCGCTCTGGAGGAAGCAGAACAGAGGAGCTGGGAAGGGCTGGAAGCTGCTCGAGAGAAGGGCCGTACGGGACTGACGGGAGGCGGTAATCATTTTCCGTGTACCAGATCTAGAATCGCACCGCGTCCATGAATTCAGCGGCGGCGTGGAAGCTCCTGGAATTGCATCAGGGGATAAGGAGGGGACGGGAGACAAGAAAACAAACGAAACCGTATCGTGGCATTAGTGTGTAATATGTAATTTAGTGGGAGGGCAAAGTCGGTATAAAAAATGACGTACCACAAGAAACCTTAATGCTTTTATTATTAGGTATAGATGTCACCATGTTTCCTAATTTACAGAGCATGAAGTAAACCCAATTTTGGTGGATACCCTTTTATGGTCAGATGTATCGTGTTGAAATTAGTTTCATGACGAGCGACTAAACCTTCACCCGGCCTAGTCATGCATATGCGTCATTAATTTGCAGCCTCTCCCACATATTTTAAAACGGGACACCAGAAGGGTAAAACCACGATCAGACATACTTCTTATACCATTATGAGCTATCCAAACCAACACACACCATATAACCAAATCTTGGTGAGTGGTTTTACATGATGACCCGTAAGAGAAAAGATTGTAGTGCCGTGGTGTAACTTTAGTGTTGTGATGGCATGTCACTACTAATTTACGCCCAATTAGACTACCCCCCCCCCCCCCCCCCCCCCCCACTTATGAGTGGTATGGCCTTATTTTCTCACACCACTAATAATTCTTTAGTAGTACCATGGTCTTATTTTGCAAGATTACTGGTATTTTTTCCAAAGTACGAGTGACATGACTATTATTTTGGTGCGCCACTTGTAGTGGTCACCTGTAAACTTGTTCCTACTCGTGTAAGATTATTCTGCCAGTATTGTTAGTAAACACAGCACTTGAAGAATAGCTTACCACAACACACGTCTTGCACACAACCAAACACAACTTGCTGCATTAAACACGCCCTAAGAAGCCAACCAAACAACATATGCAAAACACTGCAGGCAACCAAGCGGGCTGAAGAAGGTTGGCTCAGAGACCGTGCACACCTGGCCAGACTCGGTAGGGCCATCACATATGGTGTTGTAAAACTCAGAACGACAACCAAACCGTCCCTAGATGGTATAGAAAGTGTAATTCTAGGAGTGGACGGATGGCGCTCGGGCACGTTTCCTCCTGCATGCTCCCTGGGTGAATGAGTGACTGTGGTTAAATGGCTACTTCTAAACTCAGGTGCAATATATATGCATGTTCAGAATTGTGCATGCAGGTTCATGCCCAACATATTTAGGATTAGTTAAGAATGTTGATTTCTAATCCCAATTTGCAAACTGATTTTGGTGCAAAAATGGCCTAACGCATCGTCATTTGTCTGGCAGCTGTGTTTAAAAAAAATACATTCCACAATTTGCAAAATGAGAATTGTTCATGTTCTTTGTGCAAATGAAGAGGCTGATGTCACATGGACACTATTAACAGAGCAAGCGAGCTTGGGCTCTCTTGGGAGTTTCTAGTGTAATTCTACCAATCATTAGATACATCATGAGTTCCTAAAAACCTTAGAGAGTGTCGGGATGCGCACGCGGGACACATAAGAGGTTCGAACAGGGCCGGCCCTGAGGAGGGTCAGGGTGTGTGGCCGCCATGGGCCCCCAAAATCTAGGGGCCCCCGCTCTAGATATGTAACATATGCTTTTATTGCTGCTGCATGCTACGTATTGTTGTCACAAAAAGAAAATGAAACGATCGCTGGGTAACGATCCATGAAAGAAAAGCCTTATGCGCTAATGGGCTATGCGCTAATGGGCTATGGGGTTGGGGAAAAACAATATGCGGTCGAGTCGGCTCCTTCGCAGCTTTCTATTCCATCGTTCAGATCCTGACCGCCGCTACCGCCGCCGCCGCCGTAATAGTTTTGATTGTCGGTACTCGCAGCAGGATGCACACACATGTAGATCGTGAAAATAAGTCACATCGCTTTGGCTCTTTTCTTTCTCCTCTCCAAGCGTGATGCACGCACATGTAGATCGCCAATTTGCCCAAATTGAGGTATATTGCAGTAATTTCTACCTTAAAACATACATGATGCATAGGTGTTACGATTTATTTTTTATATTTGATGAAAAAAATCAGCAATGTGCGTTATCATGTCGTCAAGGAAGTATCCAATTGTAGCGCTAAAAAGAAAAGAGCAAAATGTGTGGATGACTTAGCAATCATAGAGAGTAGATATTCATAAAAAATCAGAGGTAATACTGGTTAATCAACAATCACATAGAGGGGGATATTCACAATTTATTAGATGATATTGCTTCGATTTTTTTTGAAGAAATTTATAAGGTAATATGTATAAACTTGCATATTGGATGCATTTAAATGTTATAAACTGCATAAAATTTTACTCGTATTTTGATTATTATTTTTATGACGTCTATATAAAGGGCCTCAAGTTTTAGTTTCGCACCGGGTCTCCAAAATCTCAGGACCAGCCCTGGGTTCGAAAATAGATGATAATACTTTTTTTCCATTTTGGGATTGTACACCTAAGACACACAAGGATACAAATGTGCTGGAGAAAGAAGATAGAGAGATGCACCTGTGAATCGAGGTATGTAATGTAAAATGCAACGGATTTGAGAAGGAGAATATGGCTTTGTTGTACTAGAGCTGATCTTAATGAATTGGACAAACCAGCTAGATCAGGGAGTCCAGTGAGGTGTAGAGTTGGTTTTGTACCAAGTGAAACTCGAACAAAATGACTTTGAGTTGCCTGGCGCGCACAGTACAATCGCTTCAGCGGCTGCCATATGCAGCAAAAGGTTGGCACACAAATGCTGCAACCAGCAGGTGAGTTGGCCGTTGGGGTATCAATCTTCTCTCACTGCAAGCACTGCCAGACCATTCTGTCTATGAACTAAACCTTGAGGAAGCTTGGATATGCAATCAGTAGAAATGCTGTCAAGTGCAGCCCGAGTGACCAAGGTGCCCAATATGAATCGGGCGGGTCATACTAAATCCTTCAGCAATCCAAACACTGTGTTTCCCAATGATTCCCAATCCCAATTCTACACCTGCGACATTGCATTGTACATAAGAGCCATGTGGCTGCAAGATTTCTCCTGCATAACCAAAGAGTACTTACGCTTAACATTTTCAGACGATGGAGAAGTACTGAATATATAGAGCTCAGATATAGGATGTCGTGAAGCTGAAGCACTCCTCTCCCAAAGCTTCTAGAGAGGGCGCAATCATAATCGGTAAGTACCATTCAACAACTAACTCTACCATGTCGTGAATACGGACAACCAATGCTCGCCCCACGTGCTTAATAAGTCAATGTTTGTGATGTTGTAAAAGCATTCTAGGATGACCACGTTAGTTTCTAGAGTCACCATATGTTTCATCATTCCTAGTATGTCAAATGAAACCATTTCCTCTGTATTCTGTATAGTTGGATATGTACTCTTTAGTTTAGATGATATTTTTTACATATGGACGATTCCTGAACCTTCAAGCCTGCCTAACCATGCATACAAGTCATTCCCATCATGTCGTCGACCTTATGTTGTAATTAAAAAAGAAAAATTATAACAAAATTGATGACACAAATCTAAGTTAATCAAGATACTGACATTAATAAAGCACACACTTTGTTAAATATCGGACTTTCAACATGCCAAATTTTGAGGGACTAGCTTAACCGAAGGGAAAAATAACAAGGGAAAGAAGCGCAAGAATCCACATGCTCTGCTTAGGAATGCATGGTTACTACTCCCTCCATTTTTTAATATAAGATGTTTTAGGTGTTGAGCATATTGTCCAGATACATACTAAAGTGAGTAAACATACACAATAAAAGATGTCTATATACATTTGTACACATATGAATGTTGACAAATGCTAAAACATTTTATATGAAAAAACGGAGGTAGTACTAGTCACGCACAAAAAAAAAGTTGTATGCAACTATGGAGTAGATCAATGATGCTCAGTTGTATGATTCACGCACAAAAAGAACTTGCATGCTTAGTAGTAGCCACGCACAAAAATCTACATGATTCATGCTCAGTTGTGTGAACTATGGGGTAGATCAATCATGAATGAGCAGATCAATGATGAATTATTTCTTCCGATTGATATTCATAGATAAAATTCGCAAATTAATGTACTCCATAATACATACAACTCGACATCAATCATGCACAGGTCTTCTTATACGCCGTCGTCCGTTCACCCCGCCGACGCCGGAGCAGGCCGTCTGCTAGTTGATGATGGCTGTTGGGTCTCACGCCCTAATTGTTTTCCTTGCTCATCCCTCACCATTGGATCTCAGCCTGCCCACCGGCCGCCTCTGTTCTAGACTCCAGTCACCGCTGATTTATGGGTTGATGCCATGGGGATGGTTAGTGTCGCGCGCTTATGTCCTTTTGAGGTGTGTGCCAGAACAAATGCGACCAACTCCGCTTGTCCGCGGGCTATTGAGATCGGGGATTCGACGGTTCTGTTTTGCCTTCATGCGTGCAGCTGCTCCTCGGGCTCGGCGACACGGTCAATATGGAGGCCTTTGATCAAAAGGCCGCATCTCCCACGACCGACGTTTGGTCCACTGCCTGTGATCCGAACCTTCTACACTTGACGGTTTATACGCAAGCGTTGTGTGCTCACAGATCTCGTTTTCTGGTGAGTCTGATCATGAGTGTCGATTCTTAGTCCCATGGGGCTCCGAGGGGGCGCTTTGAGACACCCTGCTTTATGTCAGCACCCAAGGGCACGCCATGACATCAATCGCCACGTTTACCTGTTACTTGGCAGCGACAGGATCGTCAAGGCAGTGTCCCTCAAAAGGTCAAAGGGTATCGGTGGCTCATGCATGTTGAGTTCGAGCGAGACTGTTGGGTGATGATGATGACAAGGTTTTGGTGGTGCTGAAGACTTTATTTCATAGCCCATTGAGTGAAGATTGTTTTGCTTGTGGGGATTGCACGTCAAAACCATGCATGTGACGACTGTGAGTGGTGATGGTGTTTTTATAGTACTGTTCTAGGTCAGAGGGAGTGGCAACACTTGATGACTTCTTTTGGTGGTGCCCTCATTTACCAGGTCTCGATTTTCAGGGTGACAATTCTAAGTTTGATCTCCAATGGTTGTGCAATAGTTTGGATCTTCTGCAGGGTGAAAACCCATGGACTGACTTGACATCACGACGATGACGCTTGTGCACTGTTTCCCTTCCTTGAGGCGTCAATATTGGAGGACCGCGTGTAGTCTGGGTGTTGCCGGTGGTAGTGGTTTGTTAATGTTGTTGCAACTCATTGATCATTTTGGCGGGGCCTTTTCTCTTCTTTTTCCTTTTTGGATGTGTGCATCCACAATGTTTCGATTAGGTCTTGAAATTACATTGTCGCAAGACCTGCGTGTAATTGGTATAAGTGGTATATTCCCTTTATTGAAAAATATAATAATGTTCCCTTTATGTTCATAATTTCATCAGCGACGCAAAAAATTAGAAGAAATACTCTCAGGGTCAATGCTCATTTTCTTATTGTAAGAAATGCAAGGAGATGCAAGGGACTTCAAAAGGTGATCTACTTAGCAGAAGTATAATTTTTAACTTTATCACAATTTTTGATGAATTAGAGAAGTACTAATTGGTATGAAGTTGCACTTTTGTCCAACGGTTATGTCAATGCCTTTGCGGCTGCGCCAGGACACAAATATTTTTTGTTAACTATGGGTGTTAGTTAAATAGAAATTTCATTGAATAATTAACTAGGCAGAAATATCCATCAAATAATTAAGTTGATAATGCGTAAATTGGGCTATAACATGATTATGTACGCCTAAATCAACCTCTAATAGTCCTTACAGAATAAGTAAACGGTCTCATGTCTTTAGGGTATATCAGGCATTATCCTCACGGCCACAGTTCAACCAGATACTTGTCAAATGGATTTTACAACTTTTCACAGCAAAGAGCCACAACTACTTTGTCGCAGCACAACCCACAACTGTTTTCAGATAACTCCAGCTCAACCAAACAGGGCCAAAATCACCACAACATCATCGATTACAGCTTGTGAGTTCGGTTGCTGGGCTACATCGATCTTCTGGCTTACTGCATCGGTAGACATGCGAAATGGTCGTGCTCAATCATAAGGAAGTTCGTATAAACAACCCGGCAGTTTCTTGCCGAATACAGTCCGAATCATGAATGTGGGCGGTAACAAACGGCCAAATCATACGAGGTCTATCACCTGATCAAAAAATGATTCCATTTTGTGTACCGCTATATTTCCAAATGATTTCCAATCCTACAACAACGCACACTATTGCCATGTAGCTGCATGGTTTCTCTATAAATTTCCTTATGCTTAACATTTCAAATGAGGTGGGCGTGGTGAATATATAGAGCTGAGATGTATGATATTGTGAACTTCTCAAGAAGATAATCATAACCTTCACTAGACATTCACCAACGAATTCTACTGTGGCGTGAATATGCAGATTGCCATTAATGACATCATCTGAATATTGAAAACCAATCCTCACATGCACTAAAAACTATACAACAAAGCAATAATAAGGACAAGCATACATGCTTACTAAGTATATACTTTTGACATGGTAAACATGTTAAGAAGGTCAAGTTTAATTAAATCTTTTGTGCAGACTACAAACTTTTTAGATTTCTTCCGGTCATCATGTTTCTAAGTCCACAATTTTTTTAAGTGAAACAATATTTTTTTTGGATTTCCATTTTATGGTCAGGCATAACCTATTCAATGTAGCAAATATTTTGACTTATAGGTGAAACATTTGAGCCTTTCCATCCTCTCCTCCAACTTTTTTCTTTTCGAAATGAGAGCATAGCCCCAGCCTCTGCATCGTATGATGCACACAGCCGAATTCGAGGATGCTAATCTCAGTTGTGTTTTTCGTACATATGAGGCTGCTCTTTTTGGGAAGTTAATTAAGATGAGTGTGTTGATCCCAAATGAATTTGGACATACATTTGAGACAAATAACAACTGAATATTTCTTGTGCAGTTGATATTTCACCAACGTTTTGGCGCAGTTGAGATTGTACTAACTTTCTTCGTGAAGTTGAGAGTTGAGACTCATGCAATTGAGACATGTCTGACTTTTTTTTTGGGAAATTGAGATTTTAAATGGCGTTTCATGCACGTCCCTACTGTGTTTCTTTGATGTAGTTGTGACGTATCACACCAGTGTCTTTCGTCGTGCAGTCGCCTCTCTTAACTCCACCGTCTACGGAGCGGACACACTCTTCCGGTTCTACAAGGGGTGGCGTGCTCATGGGATGCGGCATGGACCTTGATCATAACATCGGGGGGAAGTTGGGTACGGTGTGGCTCACAGTGGGACTAAGTTATAGGTGATAGAGAATTCACATCATGGGACGAGAATCGGTTTGTGGGGATGGAGAAGAACGTCGCCGACGAGCAAGGCCTATGTGGACTAGCGAGGCAGCTTTCCTATGTGTGTATACACATATACATCATACATCATTGTCTAAATTGAAAGTAATACACGCATAGCACCAAGTTCACATATAAAATTGTGTCACGATAGTTGTTTGTGAATTATCATTATACTTGAAATTATCGAACTTTGGAGTGGTGGTATGTTGAAATTGCATCCACATGTCTTGCTAACTCATTTATTTTTTCCGAAAAGGGAACGCTGCCCTGTCCTCAATCTTGCTAAATTATTTATGATTGTGCAGTCCGAGTATGTGCGAGCGTTTTGATCCGGTGACTAAAATGACAAAAATGAAGGAGAGATACAACTATCTTGGCAAGGGAACTTTAGTGTTCAACTTAGAGTATTGCTCGAGACGAGGTTGAAACTGTATGGCATTTTCATTTGGCAGACCATAAATCGGGTTGAGACTCCTTCGACACCATTTCAATTCAAGGAGTCGGCTTCATGCTCAGTTTGAAAACAACTACCTGAATTCACAAGAGTACCTTGGGGTAACTTGCTAGATATAGCAATTCATTTGCATTTGGACGTGGGTACTTTTTTTTGTTATACTAAATCTTGCCATTCAAAGTTCATGTTTTTTTGTTCTACGTGCAAGAGATTCTTTGCATGGCAAGCCATATTTCTTGCCAAGTAATCCACGGATGGGGCCCAATGTTGGATTTGAAAGCACATGAGCGGATGCCTTAGGCTAAGGATGGGCTCCGAAACTTTCGGAGTGCCGTTGGAGGCGACGGGTCGCGATTCTGGGCTCTGTCCGGCGATCTCACCGGCGAGGAGCCCTTCCCACTCGGCGACGGGGAAGATGATGAGGATCTGGAAGCGGGCAACGGCGGCAAGGAGGGCAAGGCTGGCGGAGGGGACGATCTCCGCTACCTGTGCCGGACGCCGTCGCCATGTTCATGGAAGGATCTGGAAGAGCGGAGATCCAGAGAGGCGAAGAGGCTACACAAGCGAGAAGCTCAAATGTACGCGGCTGTTTCCCTTCAGTTGATCTCGCCGGAGAGATCAGTGGGCTCTGAAGGATCGATCTTCGAGCAGATAGGTCGGCTGCCGGCTGGGAGATCGGTGCAGCTGATATTGCCAGTTCTGAATCCGACCGTCACTTCTCTAGATGATGGGTCGGGGGTTTGGGAACTTGTTCAGCGCCGCCGGAAGTGACAAAAGGGGGCGGGGGCCTGGTCCGCGTATTGTACTTTCAAATGTTAACGTCAGAGGTCATGCGGGCCGTATTGACTTGACAAAGGTACAACGCCATGGCCATGGTCATCGGTTTGGCCAGCTTTCGCCGGCTTGGGGAAGAAGAGCGCGATCTTCGGATCATACGCTACGAATTCAAATTACTGCGCTAATGGCTATGCGGGCCATTTTCAGAGGAATGGGCCGAGTTCGAGTTCGATTCAGACTGGGCCTTTGGGCCAGGAAAAGGCTGCGCAAACTCGGTTGCCTGGCCGGATCAATCTGGCACAAAACCTTAGCATGCGATCATCGCTAGGGTTTACGAACCAAAATCGATCGCGGCTGTTTCCAAGAGACGCCGCCGTCATGAACAATGGCGGCGGACGAGGTGGCTTTGGCGATGGCCGTGGTTTCGTTCCTGGACGGGGCAACGGTGCAGGTCCTCAAGGCCGTGGTTTCAGAGGTGGTGCTCCGCACCCTCGTGGCGGCATGATGGGACGCGACAACTATGCTGGAGGGCAGAACAACTTTCCTGGGGCCGGTCCGAGCGGGACGGCTGGTCAGCCCGACCATCGACAACAAGGTGTTAAAGCAGCGAACGGCGCTGGGTTTGGGAACTTTAACGTGAGCTCTGGCTTTGGTAATGGCGGGCAAAAGAGGCAGTTCAGCGGATCGTTTCAGGCGCAAAGAGGAGGCAGGTTCGAGGGCAACAGAAACTTAAAGCTTAATCCCTCGGCAAGGTGTATGAAGTGTAATGCCCCCTCAACATAGTTGAGTCATGTGATATTTCGAAACACTCCCGTCCAATTCATTTCATTCTAATCTGACTATATAGATGCCAGCCGGTCATCTATACCTTATTAATAATAAAGTCATTAAGGCTTCTTGTGGTACGTCTTTGAAATTGCCCCTAGAGTTGATGCATATTACCCCCACTGCCACCAACAAGTGAAAATAACGTTTGGTGTTTTGTTTTATATTACAAAAATCACATTAGACGCCGGGAGCGCCTCACATCTCGGCTGCGCCTTCCATCCCGCCTTTGTCCGTCGCCCCCCGACCCGCTCCTTCCCCAAATCCAGTCGAGCAGCACGCGCCCCGCTGCCTAGGCGCTAGAGGAGGAGCTACCGGGACCCGTTTCCCACCGCGTCGCGCCGCCGTACCCAGCACCCCGCCCTTCTCCCTCACGCTCGGCGCCCTTCTTCCCCAAGCCGGCGCCGTTGACCTCATCTGCAACGTGGTTCTGGGACAGCCAATCGAACTGGAAGATGCGGGTCTCCTCGACGGAGGATAGCTCGGCGAGCTGTGCCCGGGAGTAGATGGCGCCTGTGCGCTGGTCTCCTCGGCCTCGCTACAGGGCACGCTTCTTGGAGTTCTCGCACGCACGTGACCTGCGCGTAGGCTGCTGCCTTCCCCAGCGTGGCTGCGTCGAGGTCACTGCTTTCCGCTTCTTCAGTGCGTCGAGTTTATCTTCGTCCCGGTGTCAATGTCTTCGTCTCCAATACATTGCTGCATCAAGGTCGCCGCAGTCCCTGCGTCAAGGACGAGGCAATCCCTGACTTTTACAAAGCGCAGTGCGTGTTAAGTTCCACCCATCGAGTTCTACAGATTCTACATAGCTCTTAAAGTTCTAACTCGGTGGTCACTGCAATTTTAGTGCAAGAGACATGCTCAGCCAGGATATAGAGCTGCTTATTAGCACCTGATGTCTTTAGCTCATAATGCAAATTCAGATAGCTACTAGGGATCTCACAGAGCCAGCTGATCAGTGTAGTGCTGCGGTGCACGTGTACATAGGCTTCATGTGCTCATGCTGATATTTTAGTGATGAAAATAAAAATAAACATAAAAATGATGCTTGCAAATGTGCAATGTATTCCTTCCTTGGCCAAAGCTCAATAAGACTCTCATTGACAGCATGTGTCATTTCTATTGCAATTAACATGTTCAGTAGTAATTCAGAACATCTGCTTTCAGTGTTTGACCGTACAGGTGAAACTCAAGCGTTACTTTCTGAATAACAAGGTAATGTGCATGAGTAAATTGTGGGTAACCAATGAAGCTATTGGTGATTCCTGAAACTCGTTGGTTGTCTACTTCGGTTCATCCATTATGACCACTTAACTGAAGTAGAAGCATACGATTTCCTGGAAACAATATACCTTGATGCACAACCATGGAAGTATAAATCAACCATTTGTCTACA
Source organism: Poa pratensis (assembly GCA_947311845.1). Classification (NCBI taxonomy): domain Eukaryota; kingdom Viridiplantae; phylum Streptophyta; class Magnoliopsida; order Poales; family Poaceae; genus Poa; species Poa pratensis. The sequence goes on along the minus strand of CAMZMU010000063.1, from coordinate 131,894,704 downwards.
TCGATTGGTTGTGCATTTTCTTGAGTGCGACCTGTAGAGAAGAGCAACAATTTTTGCCGTGAGTAATTGTTTTTGGTGATTCAACATGACTTAATTTATTTAGTGTTATCCCGTGTAATCTAATGATAAAGTTTTTCAAGTACCGGGTGCATATGCACCCGGGTGCCAAACTGAATTTTCGTTTACATGACGCTTTCATACTTTCATATATTTAGAAGGATTAAAATCTGGGTGAAACCCAACATACTTCAAACGGACACAATTATACAACAAAAAACATAGTATACTTCAAACTTGAAATGTTTGGCATATTGTTGCAACGCACATGCACTATGAAGCGGCAAACTACGCTAGGTTACACGGGTAGATCTGCTTCAGGGAAAAAAAATTGGTCGTTCCGATGTTTTATTTAGCGATGTAAGTGGGACGGGATAGCCAGCTCAACCCGACTCCCACCTGACCTACGAAATCCACTTATCCCATTTACTAAACCCCGTTTAACGCCGACCGGAGTAGCTTTTCCTACTGCCCACTTATCCCAGATTGTGAGCGACACATGCACCAGCCAGGTACACGAGCAACACCCAGGCAAATGGATGCCCCTCCGATATGCGGCCGTTTGTGGTTGATTTCATTAAGTGGGCCCGTTGGACTCTCGTGTCCCACCATATAATATCCCACTTCCTCCCATTTAGTCCAACGGGCTAACAACAGGCGGGAGGCGGCCGTCCGTGTCCGCGTCGCTTGCAACCATGGTTTTATTCCAAAAGTTAATTTTTTATCTCCCGTTGCAACGCACGGGCACGTTTTCTAGTAAGTTATGATGACCACGTTCACCAAACAATTCTACTGCCACTCAATTTGGCCATGTTCCTACTTACTGAGCCATACTAGGCCGTGGCCCAATTGTGTGCAAATTTTCAAAATAATTTGTCAACTGTGGTCCATCATTAGCTGCAAAGAGCACACATGGTTTCATGTACGGCCTAGTATCCGCTGACTGGCCCACACATGGTTTCATGTCATGCTCCGACAAAATAAATTAATCACACAAGGAATTTACAAAATTCAGAGATGTGCTCGTGCAGTCGTGCTAACACTCACACAGTATGAAAAAGAAAAACTCGCACGGAGACTACTTTCCGGCGGCTCAGGTTGACAAGGCATCTCAACCAAATCGGCCTACGGGCAGAGAGCCACGGGTGCCCTCGTCCGGTCCTCTTGGAAAGGACACCATCGAGCCACAAAAAGGGGACCTCGGCGGAAAATAATTTTGACCTGGTCTACAAAATCACCTCTATGACCAACTTAAGCAATTGACACGTGTCCAGGAGAGAGCAAAATACAAAATCAAGTTGTCTATTTTCAGATAAACTTTCATGTATGCCACGTGTCAATTTCTAGAATTGGTCCACGAGGGTGATTTTGTAGACCAGGTCTCATAAAATTATTTTCCGACACCGCACACATACACGCCGTCGTCGACCCTCGTGTCCCCGGAGCTCCCACGAGGCCACGACGCGACCTCCTCCGCCACGAACTACACGCCGATCGAGCTCCCGGACCATCTCCTCCGCGTTCTACCTGCCGGTGAACACTCCCACGAGCGACACGGCCGGACACCAGCACCTTCCCCGCTGGCCCCATGGAAGAACATGCTGTTCACGATCCTCTTGCCTGGCCCCTTGAGGAGCTGCACGGGGTCTTGCATGCACCGCCGCGTGACCCTTCCGCGAGAGGTCGAGACACACGGTTCTTGTCAGAGAGGGAGCCGACGAGCCGACGCCCGACGGGGGAGAATACAGCGAGGGAGCGGAACGGGTCAGATCGAATGCGAAATGACGGCGAGTCATCGCCGAGGTACACGAGCGCGCCGGCAACTGTATGTATTATACGGAGCGTACTGCCTTTATTTATTTATACTGCAAATGCATTGAAGTAGTACAAATTCAAATGCCTTGCAGACGCACGCGTTGTCGATGGCCATCAGCCGGCCGGCGGCAGCAGGTGCCGCTGTTGTCGGCGCTGTGGCGGTGCCGCTGCTGCCGACGGTGACGCTGCCGCCCCTCGGCGTTTGCCTCGTCCTCGTCCTTGTCATCCCTGGATCGAGGCTTGTACTCCGCCGTCGTTGAGGACTTGTTGAGCTGCTGCTGCTGCATCTAGTTGGCTTTTCTCTGCATCTGCATCCGCAGGAACAGCAGGAGAAGGATGTGCACCGTGGTGCTCTGTCCATCGCCTTGAACTCTTGGTCCTCTGCTTGTGGCTGGCCTTGGATTGGACGGGGACTAACTGAAAGTTGCTGTATCTTGTGCATGCCTCACGCTCCAGAAGTTCGTCTGTGCAAACCGCACAAATGTTGTAAAATGCAGCCCGGACTCTGAAGGTGTGCCTAATATCAAATTGTCGAGTCATACATGGTCCGTCTCAGCATCAAGCACTGTTTCATTTTAATGAAACACTGTCTTTCCCAATGGCCAATGACACCCAATTCTACACCAACACTACGGTTATGTGGTTGCAATTTCTTCTTGCAAAACCAAATAAACTACTTAAGCTTAACTTTCAAGTTATGTAGACATGCTGAATATACAGAGCTCTCATATATGATAAAGTGAAGCGTTCCTCTATCTGTACCATCCAGGCACCAACCAAATCTACCGTGTGGTGAATACGTGGATCACAAACAAGGAAAACCAATAATGCTCACACAGTCATATGTGTGTCCTTCTAAAAAGCTAAGATGGTCAACGCTCCCACCTCTCATCTGGTGGTGGGATGCGGCATGTGGCTCCCCGTCTCGCAAGGGCGGTGGGCTGAAGATGCGGAGTTAATAGCACCAGCGGTCACACAACTCGTCGTCGATGTGCACTTAAGTCACACTTCTCCAGAATGTGATTATTTGGTCACACAACTCGACAAGTGCGTGCACGCAGGTCACTGGCCCCACTTGTCAGTCAGTTTTGGACGGTAAATTTTCAGAAAACCCCCTGGAGTAATATTAATTTTACAAAATGGTCCCCTAGAGGACTATTTTGTAAAATTAGAAAGACCATTTTGTAAAATTAGGAGGATCATTTTGTAAAATTAAAATTAGAAAGACCATTTTGTAAAATTAGGAGGATCATTTTGTAAAATTAAAAGGACCATTTTGTAAAATTAATATTACTCCAGGGGGTTTTCTGAAAATTTACCGTCCACAACGGACTGACAAGTGGGGCCAGTGACCTGCGTGCACGCACTTGTCGAGTTGTGTGACCAAATAATCACATTCTGGAGAAGTGTGACTTAAGTGCACATTGACGTCGAGTTGTGTGACCGCGGGTGCCATTAACTCTGAAGATGCGGCTGCCGGCGTATTGTGGCGGACAAAGCGCGTGGTGGGCGAACTCGCTTTACTTGCCGCAGTGCATCCGGCTCGTAGCCGACATGATGGCCTTAAAAGTACCCTATGAACGGAGCGATGACGCTCTGACCGCGACCCCAGGTCAGGCGGGACTACCCGCTGAATTTAAGCATATAAATAAGCGGAGGAGAAGAAACTTACAAGGATTCCCCTAATAACGGCGAGTGAACCGGGATCAGCCCAGCTTGAGAATGGCCGTCCGAATTGTAGTCTAGAGAGGCGTCCTCAGCGACGGACCAATTTTATTTTTATCTTTTGTGAAAAGTAGATACGTTTTTTCTTCTTAAAGTCACCGGGCTTTCTAGTTCCCAGCGCATTAAGCAAAAACAATCTTGGTGGATGTATCCTCTTGATGTAGTTTTACGTACGACCGACTCCCGAACCTTCAAACTTGGCTTAGTAGTGCATATGATTTGCACCCCATCCTCCAAATTATGTTAAAATGCAAATATTTCTTATAACAAAATGGGCAATAAAGTAAATTACATATGCTTAACATTTTGACTGATGTATGTGTTGAATATATAGAGCTCAAATATATGACATCATGAAGCATTATTCACTCACACTTTTTGCAGATTATGGTTGTATATAACCTCTTCAATGTAGCTGATACATTTTATGTATAGTGACTCCTAGATCTTCGAGTCTGGCCTGGTTGGATATAACCTCTTCAATGTAACTGATACATTTTATGTATAGTGACTCCTAGATGCAAATATTTATTATGACAAATTTGATGAGACTAATCTGACTCAACTAATCCAAGATATTAACATAATCAGTCTTACACTAACATTTTGTTTTTGTTATGGACATTTTTCACTTCAAAGTTGCAAGCCACAGAGTCTTACGGAAATCTTGAGCAACTGAAAAATTGGTGAAAGAGAGAAGTGCCGGAACCAAGCGAGGAACTCATTATTATTTCGATGTGATCAAATTTCATATAAAGATAGAGGTTAACTTCTGACGGAGCGAAGCGAGGCCCGTCGCCGATAGACTTGGGCCAGTACGATGTAAATTGTTACCGACTAGGATTAGTTTTCCATCGATATATATACCTCTTATAAGCCACCGATTGAGATAAGTCGCAAGTTGTAAATCCCCGGCGTTTGTAACCTCACCCGATCATAGTGAAGTTTCCTGGCTGACGCCGGTTTTTTCGCTTCCTTCTTGGAAGGGTTTTCCACATTAAAATCTTGTGTCCATGTTTTGTTGATCTTGCTTTCGTTCATCGCTTTATTGCCTATCATTTATAACACTCGTTCCTTCTGATCCACCGCATGCGTTCCTACTAGTAGTCACTCAAATCTAGTTCCTACATGGAGATCGTGATCACCATCCACTATGTGCTCCCCAGTCCCCACTGGCCCGGCCCGCTTCCATCTCACTGATATGTCCGACAGCTTCGATGCATGTGGGCAACGGAGGTGGTCGAGTCCTACCACAAGCTGGAGGTCGTGGGGTCCAACCAAAGAAGCTAGCACATGTCATCACCGCCGCCTAGACGTGGGCTGGAAGAACCACATCCTTGCTGGTGTCGTGAAACGCTTCACGATAATGTACTGATTATTTCGTTGTTTGATCACCAGGCGCTACGTAAGGCCCAGAGCCGATGAACCTGGACCGCTCAAAAGTACATCGTAGAACCAGAAAATACACTAGAGATAGTCCTACATTTCCTAACGCCTCGCAATCCTCCTTCTAACTTCCATATTTCTCTCAAAACCAAATATAGTGCTCAAGCCCTAATCCCTCTACAAGGGTTCTTTACTTCATTTTACCCCTTCAACCGATTTGAGTCATGTGATATCTTGAAGCATGCCCCTTCGGTCTGTTTTCACTCTCATCCGACTTTATAGATGTCAGACGGTCATAACTTGTAATGACCACCTTCACCAAACAACTCTTTGCCCACTCAATTTGGCCATGTTCCTAGTTACACCTATGTATACCATAGAAAAATCACATGTTATATGCTTTCTCATTGGTATGTTGCATAAATCCTCTCGGACGACATTGAAGAAGGACACAAAAATCTGTCAACATACCTAAACAAAGGTGGACAGTATCAGTCTTTCTATATGCTCATGTTGATAGAAGACTATTTTTCGTCCTCATTTTACTTTATGCTTTGATATTGTGGCATCACCAACAAGTCTAGAATGAAGTTAAAATTTTCTTTCGGTAGCATTTACAAAAAATTAAGTTTCCAGAGGTGAAGGCCCACCTCAAGAATAAAGTGCAGATCATATTTTCTTAAATCGTCCATATGAATTGTAATCTATCGATGAATATTCCAGAAGAGATAAACAAGAAAACTTAAGAATTTTAGTATATTGCACTTCCCGCCCCCTACTTATGTTGAATGCTATAAACTACACCGGAACACAAGTTTTAGGATCAGCTGACTCCAATTGTCAAGTAGTTGGAGTAATGTGCACATCGCGGACATTTAGCTTTATCGTGAAGCATTCCGCTCTTAAAAATTTGATGAGGACAATCGGCAATAGCCATTCACCAACGAATTATAACATGTCATGTATATGCAGATCGCCAATAAGGACAACCCACATTTACATGTTTATTCAGTTATATGACCTTATAAAGCATGCTAAGATGGTCAACTTTTGCCTATATCTTCTTGCAGAGATTACAAACATTTTTGTTTCTTAAGTCGTCGTCTGTACTAATGGCCAGCTCGTCGAGCAAAACCATATTTGGTGGTGGGATACAACTTCTTCAATATAGCTGACGTGCATATGAGTAATTTTCTAATTTGTATGCTGTCCTCCAACCTGTATTATAATGCAATTATTTCTTATAACAAATTCGATGACACTAATCTTACTTAACCAATCCAAATATTGGGCGACGTGACAAAACTTCCGGTAACATTTTGTTTAAATTGAAAACGTCCGAGTTTTAAGAAAACTTTAAGCAAATCAAAACCTGTCCAAAGAGAGAAATAACCACGGATTAGCATCTTCCTTGTGATGCATCCTAAGCTTAATAATACACTGCTGCCCTGTCTGACCGAAGCTAACCAAAACAGAGCAGGGCAAACACAAATCTACTGCAGCTGTCCAGCGCCTCTGTAACCCTACAATCATTGAACTGATATTTTGCATTTGTTCGTCTTAGCTGGTCGTGGTTTGTGCAAGCTAGTCTTGCCTGGGCTGTAATAACTTCTAATTATCACCGTTGTACTCTGCCATGGTGGCTTTATTAATTTAAAGTCGGCCACGTTGTGCCTTCCGTTTAAAGGAGAACCCCATCCGTGCTAGTGTTGTGAAAGGTTTCTGAATAATCTACGACTTCTTTGATTGGGTGCTCAGCCGTCACTACGCAAGGTGAGGAGCCGAGGATCCTGGGCCGTTGCAAAGAAACTGAATGTACGGGAAAATATACTAGACGTAGTGCTACATTTCCTAACGCCTCCCAATCCTCCTTCGTTTGCGTAATGTTTTCCAAATTTCTCTTGCAGACCAAATAACTACTCAAGCCTTAGTCCTTCCGCAAGGAGTATGCGAAGTGTAATGCCCCCCCAACAAAGTTGAGTCATGTGATATTTCGAACTACTCTCGTCCACTTCGTTTTCCACTCATCCGACTATATAGATGCCAGTCAGTCATAACTTGTAATGACCAGGTTTACCAAATAACTCTAGTGCCACTCAACTTGGCCATGTTACTACTCCCTCCGATCTCGTTTAAGTGTCGTGGAAACATAACTCTTCACATACAACTCATTAGCTCAACTGGCGACATTTAATATTTGACGAGAGGGAATACTTACTCAGTTACTCCTATTGGATTGTATGTAGTAGCGGAGCATCTGGTGGGCCATACTGGGCCGCGGTCTTTTTCAAAATAATGTCATGTATGTGGTCCATTAGCTGCAAAGAGCCCATGTATGGCCTATTCTCCGCTGACTCGCCCACACATAGTTTCATCTAACGCTTTTCAAAAAACAAATTATAACCACATAAAGAATTTACAAAAAGGTTAGAGATATGCTCGTGCTACCACTCACACGGTATGAAAAAGGAAAGGTTGCACCGAGACTACTTTCCGGCGGCTCAGCTCGACAAGAATTTCAATCAAATCAGCCTATGGGCCAGTACCTCGGCTGCCCTCGTCCGGTCCTCCCGGACAGGACACCATCGCGCCAGAGAAAGCCGACCCCGCACACATACACGCCGTCGCCGACCCTCCTGTCCTGCCGGCGCCGTGGGCGGCTTCCGGTCCAGCTGCGGACTCGACCTCCTCCGCCCCGAACTACCAGGCGATCGAGCTCCTGGAGACCTTGACCACCTCCTCCGCGTTCTCCCTGCCGGCGGACACTCCCACGCGCCAGCGAAAAACATGCTGTGCGGCGTGCCCCTTCCGCGGCGATGTAGAGACACACGGTACTTGTCGGAGAGGGAGCCGGCGCCCGACGGGGGAGAATACAGGGAGGGAGCGGAACAGGTCAGATCGCATACGAAATGATGGCGAGTCACCGTCGATCGAGGTACACGAGCGCGCCGGGGACTGTATGTATGATACGGAGTATACACTGTTTATTTATTTATACTTACTGCAAATGCATTGAAGTAGTACAAATTCAATCTCGAATCATCGATCGATCGTGTACGCACTACGCACTACCGAGTGTGAATTAACAGACAATAAATACGATGGTCACCCCAGCGGCGAGAATGAGCCGGGGCACTCGAAGGTGACGTCGCAGCCGTCGATGGGCGTGAGCCTGATGACGTGCCACACCGAGGTCATGAACACCGGGGGGCGCGCATAGGCCTGGCACACGCAAGCGTTGTCGATGGCCATCAGCCGGCGGCAGCAGGCCGTGTCATACGGGTCCCTGTCGCTGTTGTCGGCGCTGTGGCGGTGCCGCTGCCGACGGTGATGCTGCCGCGCCTCGTCTTCTTCCTCGTCGTCGTCGTCGTCATCCCTGGACCGCTCCGTCGTTGCTGCTGCCGTCGAGGTCTCGTTGACGGTGAGCTGCTGCTGCTGCCGGGGCACCGGAGGCCTCGCCCCCGGGAAGTTCCTCAGGCTGCACGCCTCGTTCGCCAGGCTGATCTGGGACCGGCAGAAGGCCTGCCCGTCCACGCCGCGCTGCTTCGTGATGAGCAGAGTGAAGAGTAGCAGCAAGGCTAGGGCTAGAGCTTTCTCCATGTATGCCTGAGAGAGATCAGGAGCTGGCTTTCAGAGGCGAGATGTTCGGTTTGTTTCATTAGCCACTAATCAAGCCGCTTAAGTAGCCGCCATTTGCGCCATGAATCTTTAAACAATTAAGGTGAATTTGAGGTCATCTTTTGTTTTTCAAGAACACACATATGCGTACATATATCACACTATATAATTTAATGCATGAGGCTTATGTGCATATTGTTAATCCATGGGAAGATGGGTGGTTGTGTCAAAACAAAGAGGGGTAGTTGTGTCAAAACGAAGAAGGGTAGTTATGAGATCAACAGCAGGTCATCTATGGGATCTTTATCTGCAACTTTTTTTTTGCACGAACATCTGACAATTGTTGATCCTTCCACTTCTGCCTAACTAGCTAATAAATGTACGCCAAGATGGTTAGCTACGCAATCTGAGACTAACCATAGTGGGAGTAACATAGGTAGTATCATGCATGCCACGTTGGCAAAAAGATGACGTGTCACTGCAGTTAATGAGAAGAGAGATGGTAGTGCTATCATAGGTAGATACCGTAACATAACGGATTCCAAGACAAGATGTGTGTGCAACCTAATAAATACACTAATATATGATACCACAAATATGTTACTACCCACTATGGAACTAGTAATATAGACTAGTATCATATGCATGATACTAGTGTATGATACTCCCCACTATGGCTGATCAAATGTAGGGGTAGGTTGGAACAAAACAGTTGTTAATTAAGTAACTAACACAATGTTTTTACTGGTGTAGTATTTTTGGACTACACTATACATGGCGTGAGGTGGTTTTCACTTGTTCTACCATGCATGTATACGATGACAAGCGTGCACTACTAGAAAACGCGTCACTGCCGCCATATCGTGGCTTTACCGACTGCCAAATCACGGGGACTCCGCAAAGACCACTGTATACCGAATATCCCTTTTTGTTTGCGGGATATACCAAATATCGGTACTCGATAAAGTCCATCTGTGCCGGGTGTCGTCAGCATGAGCACTCGGCAAACCGAATATCATTTGGACATGCTTAGTGACGAGCCAATCGAATTTTGAGAAACAACTCTGTAGTCAGGTAATTCTTCTCGATGCTTCCAGCCCGGAAGAACACATGCAGAAGTCCCCCATTGCAAGAGAAAATAATTAACCAACAATTTCTGACATGCCAATGCTACTACCCTGACTTCCTATGTACAAAAAAGTTCAGAACGTAGATATGCATCTCATTACATACATTTTATTTCCTGAAGAAGGGAATTCTCCGGGATTCCACGTCAAACCGCTCGAAACAGCCTTTGTGTCGGGCTGTTGGCTAGGCAACTCCCCTAGTTTTTTGAATTTTGTTTTGCGGGTACGCTTTAGCTCTCAACTCTGAAACTCTGAACCGATGAACTCTGAACGGATGAATGTACTTGCCAAGCTGAAATCGCCTTATCTCCCCATGAGCACCGAGATGGCCCTCCTCCCGCCGTCAGTCAGACAACGGCCCACCGGTTGATCATAAACCTTGTCCTGGAGCACCACCTCGTGCAACACTATCGAAATGCTGTAAAATGAAGCACGGGCCACGAAGGTACCCAATACGAGCTGGCCGAGTCCTACCACACACTAGTAGGAAAAAGCTTTTCTATGGATCCCTATTCTGTGGCGCACGAAACAAGCCGTGCGCCACAAAACAAATTCTGTGGCGCATCTGTCAGAGTGCGCCACAGAAATGTCACAATGTTGTGGCGCACTGCAAGCATGGTGCGCCACAGAATTTGCCTATTCTGTGGCGCACCAATAGGGGTGCGCCATCGAAAGTGTGCAGGCCCCACACCCACCCACGGGTCAGCCACTTTTGGGCCCATTCTGTGGCGCACGCGTCAGATGCGCCACAGAATATGTAAATTCTGTGGCGCACTCCTGCCCATGCGCCACAGAATTAGCATATTCTGTGGCGCATTCGTGCGGGTGCGCCACAGAATTACTTGCGCTGGCCCCACCAATAATTGGGGGAGAGACATTCTGTGGCGCACTAGCTGCGGTGCGCCACAGAATAGTGACATTCTGTGGCGCAAGATTTCTCCCCACTTTACCCAACCCATTTCCCATTTGCTCTTCTTCTTCCCTCCTCCACCCACCTCCCAACTCGTGGTGCTCCTCCCTCCCATCCAATTTTGACCATAGATTTCTCCATTTTTTGTAGTTAAACCTATTTTGGTTGATAGACTCCCCCATATATACTCTCCTCCTCTCTCCCCATCTTTTTTTTTTTCCACTATCACGTCTCGGGATCGAATCTACAAGGTGAGGAAACTTGGATGGACATGCATGAATGAAGCTTGTGTGTTGTGTGCATGAATTGGTCCGGAAAAAACATTTTGTTGTTGCTTGTGTCGGCGTGGTGCATGGATGTTTGCCGAAATGTTGATTAATTTCCATTTCGGCAAATTTTTGCACCACCCATATGTTATACTTTTAAGAGAGGTCATGCCGAATTTTTTCGTCGACCTTGCATGCATGTGTGTGTTTGTGTGTGCATGTTGCGGTTCTAATTAACATATGTACTCTCGTTTCTGCTCTATGTATAGCGCGTAGTCAACCATGGTCATAATGATGAACTCCGGTCGAATCAGAACATACAAGGAAGAAGCGAAGGCGGACATGATTCGGTCCAACGGGAGCCAGATAAGATGTCCATGTCGAAAATGCAAACTTGAGAGGTGGATGAACCCTGATTCTGGATTATTGGAGGAGCACCTGCTCAGGCACGGTTTCATGCTGGAACAAGCCGAACAAGATCATCATCATGACGAAGGAGATGCCGTCGGCGGACAAGATGATGACGAAGGAGATGCCGGCGGCGGACAAGATCATCATCATCATGACGAAGGAGATGCCGGCGGCGGACAAGATCATCATCATCATGACGAAGGAGATGCCGGCGGCGGACAAGATCATCATCATGACGAAGGAGACGAGCAGACCCCGCTAAGTTTGGCCTTGCAGGAAGCTCATTTTCAAGAACTGCTTCTCAGTCAGACGAGCAACGACAGAGAGAAAGCCAAGCTAGCGCAAATGGGGATAGACGGGATCACTCCGTTGTATCCTGGGTGCCGGCCCCAGGATACGCGCTTGCAAGTAACGCTTGATGCTATGGAGATGAAGTCGGGAAACAAATGGACCGACAAGAGCTTCGACATGAACCTGAAATTCATGCATGATATTCTCCCCAAGGGTAACACATTGCCAACTAGTATCGAGGAGGCCAAGAAAGTCCTGTGCCCTCTTGACCTACCGCACGTCAGATACCACGCCTGCATCAATGATTGCGTAATTTATCGGGGCGATTACGAGGACTTGACCAAATGTCCGGTGTGCGGCCACGGACGGTACAAGAGTGGAAACAAGAAAAATCCTCGAAAAGTGGTATGGTACTTTCCTATCACTCCCCGTCTTCAGCGGTGGTTCGTGGACCCTAAGGAAGCAAAGCTCATGCAATGGCACGCGGAAAGGGAGAAGCCCGCAGAAGATCCGGAGAAGGGCACCATCCTGACACACCCTGCAGACGCTAGCAATTGGCAAGCATTGGACATCGCCTTCGAAGATTTTGGGCGCGACGCAAGGAACGTCAGGCTGGGTATGAGCACAGATGGAATGAATCCGTTCGGCAACCAGAGTAGCGCACATAGCACCTGGCCCGTGTTTGTATGGCCTTACAACCTTCCCCCGTGGCTGTGCACGAAGCAAAAGTACATACACATGAGTATGCTTATTCAGGGGCCGAAACAACCAGGTATCGACATACATCTGTATTTCGAGCTGTTGAAAGAGGAGTTAGAAACGTTATGGAAGACGCCAGTCCGTACGTGGGACGCCTACACTAAAGATTATTTCAATATGAGAGCCGCGTTGCTCACGACGGTGCAGGACTATCCTGGAATCTCGTATGTATCGGCCCAGGTGGGACACGGATTCTGCGCATGTGTCAGGTGCATGGATGACACCCCGCATATCCAGCTACCAAGAGATCAAGGGTCTTCGAAAACCGTGTACCCAGGGGCTCGAAGGTGGCTTCGCATGGACCACCCTTGGAGAAAACGCGGTGATTTGTTCGATGGTCAAGAAGAGCTCGGAACAGAACCGCGCCCGAGGAGCGGCATAGAAATTGATGAGCTTTTGAGAAATTGGGAGGAGTGCCCTGCGCCGGGAAAGAAGCGACCGAGGGTAGATCCGCTGCTGGGTGTATGGAAAGCGAGGTGTGCTTTCCATGACTTGGAGTACTGGAAGGTCCTCCACACGCCCCATAGCCTCGATGTAATGCACATTACGAAGAATGTTACCGAGGCTGTTCTTGGCACTCTTTCGAACATGCCGGAAAAGACCAAGGATGGGAAGAAAGCAAGATACGATCTGAAATGGCTTGGCATCAAGAAAGATATTCAGGCCCCCGATAGTGATGATGATGATAATGATGACCAGACGGAAGGGACTCAAGGTCGCGGTGGTGCTTCCCCCTACCTGCTTCACTATGAGTCCGGAGGAGCTCAAGCAGTTCTACATGTGCCTCCTAGGAGTCAAATTTCCTTACGGTTACGCGGGAAAGATAAGCAGATATCTGGACGAAACAAAGAAGAGGTTCAGCGGGATGAAGTCTCACGATTGTCATGTGCTTATGACGCAGATAATTCCCGTTGCGATCCGAGGGATAATGGACGAGCACGTCCGTGATACGCTGTCTGCACTTTGCAACTTTTTCGACGTCATCAACCGAAGTCGATCGGCGTGAGGCAGCTCCACAAGATACAGGATGAGGTCGTGGGGATACTATGCGAGCTCGAGATTTACTTCCCGCCCGCGTTCTTTGACATCTGCGTGCATCTCCTTCTCCATGTCGTTGATGACATTCTGAAGCTCGGGCCGACGTTCCTGCACTACATGATGCCGTTCGAAAGGCAGAACGGTGTCATCAAAGGATACGTTCGCAACAGGGCCCGTCCAGACGCAAGCATTGCCAAGGGCTTTCTGACCAAAGAGTGCATCTCCTTCTGCCAGAGTTATCTAAGCACCGAGAACGAGGATGTTGGTCTGCCCACTAGGACGCACCTCGGCAGGCTCGCTGGTTTTGGTCACCGCGAGGGCTACCGCTCACTCCCTGTCTTCATTGATGGTCGACGCGACGACTTCGAAAGGGCTCACCGGGTCGCGCTACAACACTTAGAATTGATCGAACCTTGGGTGGAAGAGCACAGAAGCTTAATCGAGAAGAATTACATCGACCTGGGCCGGCCGAGGAAGAACGGAGATGTAACCAGAGAGCACAACTCCAGCTTCACGAGATGGTTCAAGAAAAGGCAACTGTCTGAATCACGGGTCAGAAAGCCATGTACGAAAGATGAAAAACTCATATTCTCCATATCACAGGGCCCCGGGCAGAACGTGAAGACCTATCAGTCGTACGACATCAGTGGTTACAGATTCTGCACCGAGGAAAAGGACAGGAGTAGCGAATATCAAAACTCAGGAGTAACTATGCTATCCTACGCCGATGACGAGGCTACCGTCAAGCAAAGATACTTCGGAAGGATAGAGGAGATATGGGAGCTCAACTACTGTGGAGAGTCGGTGCCAATGTTCCGTGTGAGATGGGCCAAGAACGTCGAAAAAGAAGGCCGGTATTTCACCACCATGGTTATACCCGAAGCCAAATCGAAGAACGCCTCCGCGAAAAATGAGCCATGGGTACTCGCTAGCCAAGTCGACCAATGCTTCTTCATTACCGACCCGTCAAAGCCTAGCCGTGTTGTCGTGAGGAGGGGCAAGAGGAGCATCATCGGAATGGAAGGAGACGCCAACGAGGAGGACTTGGACAAGAACGGCGATCCGAAGATCGAGGAGGAATTCGACAAGTACTTCGACATGCCTACTACTTGTAAAGAAAAAAGGAAGACCTCCCTACCTACGAAAGGTTGTCCGTTCACGCGAAGAAATCTCAAGGTGACCGGCCTAAAGTATTCAACCGCCAAGAAGGGAAAGAAGAGATGCTAGCTCGGAACCGGACGGGAAGAAGAAGACTTTTTTGTGTATTATATATAATTTGTTTGTGTGCGTGAGACAAGAATATCTATGTATTTTGATATATGGCACAAGTTCAATATTTTGATATATGGCACAAGTTCAATATTTGTATTAATTTGTGTGTGTGAAACTTTTTTTGTGTATTAATTAATATAAGACAAACACAAAATTTAACAAAAAAAAAAATATGGGTGACAGCCAGGATTCGAACCTGGCTGCCCCAGGTTACAGAACAGCTAACCAGTGGGCTACTGAGATGGTTCTGTCGAAGAATTCTGTGGCGCACCACCTAGTGGATGCGCCACAGAATATCAAAATTCTGTGGCGCATCCACTAGGGGTGCGCCACAGAATTCCAACACTTAGGCATATTTCGCGTCCCCGCCGCCGGTTTTCTTTCTCTTCTTCTTCCTCTCGCTTCTCTGTACGTGCCGTCGACCTCGAGCCGCCGCCGACGCCCCCGCCTCGGCCTCGCCCACCTCGCGCCCGTGCCGCCTCGGCCTCGCCCACCTCGCGCCCGTGCCGCCTCGGCCTCGCCCACCTCGCGCCCGTGCCACCGACGACCTCGCCCGCCCCAATTCGTCGCCGTCGACCTCGAGCCGCCGCCGACGCCCCCGCCTCGGCCACGCCCACCTCGCGCCCGTGCCGCCTCGGCCTCGCCCACCTCGCGCCCGTGCCGCCTCGGCCTCGCCCACCTCGCGCCCGTGCCGCCTCGGCCTCGCCCACCTCGCGCCCGTGCCACCGACGACCTCGCCGCCACCGCCTGGACACGGCGCACCGCCCTCGACACCGCCGCCGACCACCTCCTCTCCCTCCTAGCACCGAAGGTGACCCCTCCTCCTCCCCTGGTCTCCTCTCCCTCCTAGCACCGATGGTGTTTGTCAAAATGCCTACACTAAAATTCTTGTACGAATTTGATAATTTCAGTTGCTATTAGGTTAGTTGTTAGTTTAGGTTAGTTTGTTGCTTGCTTGCTTGTGCTTTGGGTTAGTTTAGGCTGTTAGGTTAGTTGTTAGTTTAGCTTAGTTAGTTGATAATTTTACTTGTTAGTTTAGGTTAGTTTAGTTGCTGTTAGGTGTGTTGCTGTTAGTTGCTGCTTGCTGTTAGGTTAGTGTTAGGTTAGTTGCTACTAGCTAGGTTAGTGCTTGCTAGTTGTTAGTTGCTACTAGCTAGGTTAGTGTTAGGTTAGTGCTAAGTTTTTGCTAGTTGTTAGTGCTTGCTGTTAATTAGTTGCTGCTTGTTAGTTGATGTTAGTTGATGTTAGTTGCTGCTGCTAGTGCTAGCTAGGTTAGTTTCTAGTTGTGTTGCTAGGTTAGTGCTGCTGCTGTTAGGTTAGTTTTACTTGTATTTTTGAAATGCATTTCATTTGTAAACTAATATATTGTATTTCCGTATGCAGGAAGTTGGGAAGAAGCACCGCGTTCTTTCAGGTGAGATGTGGGATGTGGCGATGCCGGCCGGAGATGCCGGCCGGACATGTGGATTTTTTTTTTTGGAGATGTGGATGTGGCTCCGACCATCGTGTCGTGGAGTTGGGTGTTTGTGCTTGTGCTCCGACCATCGTGTCGTGGAGATGCCGGCCGGAGATGCCGGCCGGAGATGTGTTTTTTTTTGTGAAATATATGCAGGTACCCCGAGACCCTTGAGATTGTCGGAACGTCGATTAACTTCCGTTCCGGCAAATTCGGGTACTCCATATGTCCCTTTTTTAGCAAAGGTCATGCCGATTTTTTTCGTGAAATTTGGCATGACTTTGCTAAAAAAAAGGACATATGGTGTATTGTGCTTGTGCTCCGACCATCGTGTCGTGGAGATGCCGGCCGGAGATGCCGGCCAGAGATGTGTTTTTATTGTTGGAAATGCTTGCAGGTACCCCGAGAGGCCCTTGAGATTGCCGGAACGTCGATTAACTTCCGTTCCAGCAAATTCGGGTACTCCATATGTCCCTTTTTTAGCAAAGGTCATGCCGAATTTTTTCGTGAAATTTGGCATGACTTTGCTAAAAATAGGACGTATGGGGTATTGCGACTAACGCATGGGCCGGGGTATCTTAGTACTAATTAGTTAGGTGATTTTTTTATCTTAAATTTGTTATACTAACTTTTTGCCTCTTTTTAATGCAGTGCAAACATGGCCGACAATGACGAGGCCGGGGTTTCTCGAACAAGAGGCGAGGAACCGATAGAGAAAATAGTATCATTCCGACGTTCATCGCAGAGGCGGTGACAAGGACGCTCACGTCGCTCTTTACTACCATATGTGAGTCTGTCAGGGTTTGGACTGAGGGAGGGAAAAAAGGGCCTCCCCCAGTGATCAGCTTCGGCTCCAGACAGTACTCAATACTGCC
The DNA here is from genome assembly GCA_947311845.1 of Poa pratensis. NCBI lineage: Eukaryota > Viridiplantae > Streptophyta > Magnoliopsida > Poales > Poaceae > Poa > Poa pratensis. Next base: position 131,877,698 of record CAMZMU010000063.1, on the reverse strand, counting down.
TCCGGAAGATACACCAGATACACCAGAGAAGAAGAAGAAGAAGCACAGGAAGAGAAGTAAGCCAGCTCCGAAGCCGAAACCTATCTTGGGGTATGAACCCATGATACCACCCCGTGCGAGTGGCTTGTCGTCCCGATTGCATGAAGCTGGTCAACCGATACTGCCTCCGGAGCTGCTCCACCTCGCAGATGGATGCATGGTCCCTTTGCAACATGCTATCTTGAAGCTAGAGGACAACCTTCTTAAAGACGAGAATCCAAACTACCCGGTGTTCACTGTCAAGGTGCCAAAGGACTTGGTTGACTTCGTCGATGAATCCCCCGCGGATCTGTTCTTCATATCGTGCGAGGACGTCTTCAACTTGTTTCAATATAAACGGCTGGACTATAACTTGGTCCGCCTATACGCGCTCAACCAGGCGATGAAGATCAGGAGAGAACAAACCCCTTACGTCAAGGTAGTGGATCCCTACTACATGCGGGACAGCCAGCTGGAGGAAGGATCAACGACACGGGCCAGGGCCACAGAGTACCTCCAGAGAATCATGCTCAACATGAACACGAAGAACAGCCTTCTTGTGCCTTTCTTTTTCAAGTAAGTCCGCATCTAGTCGCCGCTGTCGTATCTTATGCTTTCTTATAGATTTCTTCTGTTGTGTTGATCCTTTCCAATATTCCGTTTCAATTGTGTTGAGCAGTGACAAGTACTCAGTACTCATCGTCGTAAGCCCGAAGTGGTCAGTTGCCACATATTTTGACTCAGGGAATTTGGACGTGCCGAAAGACTACACTAGAATTAAGGGTGTTCTCGATGAGGCTCTCGAGGGCTACGCCCAAAACGGAGGTCCCTTCGAGAAGAAAGGGGAACGTGTAATGGACAACACACACAAGTTTCACCATGGGACTGGGTTCCATTGCCTCAAGCAAATGTCTGGCAGCGTGGATGCCTTCTACGTCCTCTTTCACATGAAAGGGTTTTGTCCGGGATGCAGTGATAACAAGGTTGCCATTTAGTCTCCAAGAATGGACCAAATATGATGAGGATCTCACCGATGATGAGCTTAGAGAAGACTTCCATCGCATCCAGTTACAGTTATCGAAAATCATCCTGGAAGATGTCAAGACAGTAGGGGGGTCCTTACACAACGCCAGAGGTAGAATGTATTATAAAAGAAAACCTTGCCTCACTCGCAAGAAGTGCTTATTTCTTTTCTATATTAGATGAATAAATCATACTCTAGTTATATCATTAACCAAATATATATCCCAATCGATTTTCAAGGTTGTCTAAGTGGGAGATCGAAGAACGCCTAGATATGCAGAATGACACGAGGACGTGGATGACGAAAGACGGCTATAATCCGTTTCCGGAGCGGATCAGGAAGAAGGATCCATCATATGGGTGGTTCTCTATTTGATCTTAGTTGTGTGAACTATTGTGTGACATTAAGACTTGTGTGACATTGTGTGAACTTTTGTACCAATTGTCACTATATATGTATGTATCTCGTGATATAAGTAATGCGATGACATTGTAATGTGTTTGTTTTAATATACATGTGAAAATATATTTCTGTTTCTGTTATATCTGTGGAAATATGAAATATATATTTCTGTTTCTGTTATATCTGTGTAAATATGAAATATACATATATTCTGGTATTATACGGATATTTGTATTCTGGTATACGTACGGGTAGAATACTGCACAGGAATTCTGTGGCGCACCCAAAATATTTCTGTGGCACACGGTTAGGGGGTGCGCCACAGAACGTAATTCTGTGGCGCACCGGCCGGGGTGCGCCACAGAATTGTGACGCACAGGGTGGTGCGCCACAGAATTTACAATTTAGTGGCGAGTATTCTGTGGCGCACCCCACATGCGCCACAGAATAGCTTTAGGGGTGCGCCACAGAATGGTTTTTTCCTACTAGTGACATGTACATCACTCAACTTCCGGTCAAACCGCGCTCCAGCTAGCTTTTCCAAACATTGTGTTTCCCTATCCATTCACGCAACACGCGTCGATGTTCACACGGGGATTGGAGCATGAGGCCCATAGATCAAAATTACGCCCATGGCCGGACTCAGGAGACAATGTCTGGAATCAGCTGGTATAGGAGGCATTAATCCCAGTGCAAGTCTGCTAAAACCAGTGTCGATGCAGAAGAACTCCACGGTAGGCTTTGCGGTTACCACCGCCAGAATGTACTCGTATCCAGGGTCCCAGAGATCATGGTTCAAACCCGAACATGCGCTTTCAAGCTGGCAACAAACTGATGGTGGTGCTCCTGTCGAAAACAATGGACAGAGCTTTCCATGTAGCACTACCGTGTTTCCCAACGCTTCCAACTTCTAGCATTTTTATCTTTTTTTGTGTCTGAACGATGTACTTCGAAAGGAAGCTCATTACGCCCTGGTCTAGCTCTAGCTGCTTGTGAATTGCGCAGTATACATATGTGACCGTCGCCCGAATATAAATATTCGGTGACTTCATGTACGGTTGTGTACTTGTAGGCTCTTCATAAATGAAAATAATAACAACTGCCTGTTTTGTTTCTCTGCATGGGCCAGCTATATTTTTCGATAAATTGAATATATTAATATCGTGGAAATATCAATTACATGCAGCCTCTGCAACAACGAAATGTACGAAAGACTAAAGACATTAAGGATGCACATAGCTCTACAAAATAATAAGGAGAAGAAGAAGAAGAAGAAGAAGAAGAAGAAGAACAAGAAGAAGAAACAAAATATCTCGTTATGGTGATCTATTCCTTATAGCTTCAACACAAACCATCGCCAAGACAACACCCGAAGTCCAAATTCTCCAAAGGCGACGCCTCCAAGAAGAATATCGTGCAAAAGCGTCGTCGCCGCCCAATCATAAATCTTAGTTTCTCACTTTGTAGAAAGTCTGCACTCTCAAAACAATGTTTTCAGCAAGGCCATGTGATACTAGAATGAAATGTGAAAGACTAAACTAGAAAAAACTATATTTTTATGAATTTATAATGATTTCTTAAAACGTGTACCAATTTTCCGTGAAAGTTTGCATTTATTGAAATCCTTACATAAAGCAACTACAATTGAAGAAGGGTCAAGCTAAATGAAAAATGCCTGATAGTCTCATTGATGTGACAATAGAAAAAGTCAGAATTTGCGAAAAAAATATTATTCAATGATCAGACCAAGAATAGACAAAGCCCGACATAATGTTTTTACTTGACGTTCACACGGAAGGCTCAAAGGATTGGAGCATGAGACCCAGACTGATCCGGAGATCAAGTTTGCCCCCATGGCCCATTCTGTGAAGTGGTGCCGGAGTCACCACGCAAGGTCTGGAATCAGTTGGTGTGGGAGGCATTTTCCCACTGCAAGTCTGTACGGTGAAGGATCGAGCCACCAGCAGTCCTGTAAAACCAGCGTCAAAGCAGAAAAACTCAACGGTGAGCTTTGTCGTTGACACCACAAGAATGCCCGCGTATATAGGGTCCCAGAGATCATGGTTCAAACCCGAACATGCGCTTTCAAGGTTGAAACAAACCGATAGTAGCGCTCCCATAGAAAACAATGGGCAGAGCTCACTACCGTATTTCCCGACGCTTCCAATTCCTACCATTTTTTTGGTGTCTGAACGATGTACTTCGAAACGAAGCTCATTACGCCCCCGTCTAGCTGCATTGTGAACTTTGCAGTATGTGAGTACACCGTCGCCCGAATATAAATATTCGGTGACTTCATGTACTGTTGTGTACTTGTAGGTGTTCTTAAATAACAACTGCCCTGTTTAGTTTCTCTGCATGGGCTAGCTATATAAAATCATCGAAATTACGGAGGGCATTCAGACAAACATTATCTCTAATGGATACGCGTAAAAAGACTTAATTTTCAATTGCAAATAATATGAAACAAATTATCCAAAAGAATTAGACTAGAGAGTGTATGTGTATAAAGTCTCGAACAGTGATAAGCTTGTTCTCTTTGCTAAAACTATAACTTGTAATCACTTGTAAGTAGTACTTTAGAATTAGACAGAAGTCTCGAGCAGAGTCCGGTTTTAAATTAATAGCCACCGTGGGAAGAGTACAAGGCACACAACGAAAGTATGAGGGTAATACAACACGTACGAACATAAGTAGATCCGAGAGGTAAAACAAAACGAAAGCTGAAAGCTAAACATGAAGCTGGAAATCCTAGGGGTACCGCCCCAAAGCTAGCACACAGCACAACTAGTAAACTAGTCCGGGGCGATCTCTCACAGTAACATCGAGCTTGCGAATCCTGCCGATCGTCAGCTCCAGAGCTTCACGGTCTTGCCTCCTAGACATTGTCTTCCATATCTGCAAATAGACAGACATTTTATATGGTCTTGCCTCCTAGAACTCGTTTTGTTTGACCCACACAGCCGAATCCATCTGCACAAAAGATTTACCCCTGTACAACAAGTCCAGGGACTCCCGCCTGGGCCTCAGGGTGCATTCGACGAGCCAAACTTATCAAGTAACATGTAGACTGTCGTCTAGAGTCCACACCCGGCGACCAGCATGATAGCACGCATGGGCTGGCGCTAACACATGCTGTCAAGACTGCAATTGATAACGTTCGTTATGAATTATGAGCGCTATATACATACTTCGAGTTCGTGACGAACCAACTGAATTTTGAGAAACAATTCCGTAGTTAGGTATAATTCTCATCGATGCTTCCAACCCGGAAGAACACACATATACACGCAGAACTCCTCCCGTTGCAAGAGAAAATGATTAATCAACAATTTCTCACATGCCAATGCAAGAGAATTCAGAATATATATTTATGCATCTGATACAAACATCTTATTTCTGAAGAAGGCGAATCTCCGGGATTAACCGCTTGCAACAGCCTTTTTGCCAGGCTGTCGGCGAGGCAACTGCCCTAGTTTTTTTTTTTTTTGCCGCACTATGTGCGCATTGCTGCGCCGTCCAGCATGGACACAATCCTCGCGTATGGCAAGAGTGCGATGTGCACCGATCTCTTGTACGAGCTGCCGCCGTCTTGGCAGCCACCCGGCAGCCCACCTTCTTGGGGAACTTTGTACATTCAAATTGTCGAAATGCTGTAAAATGAAGTCTGGGCCACGAAGGTGCACAATATGAGCTGGCCGAGTCTTGCAGAGTACAGCATCCAACCCACGCTCTCACTTTGCTACAGCTTTTCAAAACAATGTGTTTCCCAATGACTCCCAATTCTACAATAACACCGCACACCCTACCGCCACATACCATTAGCATTTCGAATGATGGAGACGGAGAAGTGTAGATTATATAGACCAGTTTAGACATGCATGTGATGTCATGAAGAAGTCCTCTCTCAAACATGCACTAGCCATTAACAAACCAACTCTACCCTGCCGTGAATATGCAACCAATGCTCACATGTTTACACAGTCATATGGTCAAGTTCAATTTTATCTTTTTACGAAACTAGAAACGTTTATATTTCTGGAATTTTACTGTTACCCTCTTCTTGACATCACCGTGCTTGGTAAATTCCAGCACATCAAGTAAAATCATTTTTTTATGAACTTAATTTCGATTTTCGTATACACTCCTCAATGTAAATTGTTTTTTACATGCAATCTTCAGCCTAATCTAACCGTGCATATGAGTAATATTTATCATATCCTCTAACTTATATTGTAATTCAAATATCTCATAAAACAAATTATATTACACTAATATCACTTAAGTCATCCAAATATTTACATAATAAATCTTTTACTATTTTTAAAAAAATTGCTGAGTCTTAGATGTGTAAACTATAAGCGACTGAGTAATACAAACAATTTAAGCAAATGAACCCCGTCTCACGAAACTATCCAAATCAGGGCAGGACAAAAAACAAACATGCTCGCGCTCCACTCTGCGAGAACCATCCAACGCCTATACTGTAACACTTTCACACAAAAAAAAATGCCTATACTGTAACAGTACAGTCACTGAACTGAAAGCCAAGCAAAACAGATCCATGGATCCATGATTATTACCAAATGCAGACTAAATATTGTCTATTACACATTTGTTTCGATTGTAAATTCTCGGACACAAGTGATCACTCGGATCTCGAACCCAGGTAAACTCTACGACAGATTGCTCTGTTTCCGTCCATGGAATGACGCAGGACATTCGTTCATGCTTTCTTCGCAAGTCTGGAGAAAGCTTGTGCGATCCTCTGCTTCGACGCATATTTATCCATCCATAATTGAGCAAACACGGAGACACTCAGAGACACCCCGGGCAAACATGGAGAGTACGCCGACGGCCACAGCCAGCTCGATCGTTGGCAAGAACGACTGCGCGTACGTCTTCGTCCTCCCATTCCCGCACGCGCAGGGTCAAGGCTAGAGATCTCGAGTTTGGCCGCTGCCTCGCCAACCACGACCTCCGATCCACCCTACCCTCATCGCCACATGTTCCTTAATCCCTACCAGTAAGTTATTCGGTACGCCCTTCGGCGTGGCCACCATCTCTGACGGCTTCGACGCCGCCGGTGGTGCCTCGTCCCCGGATACGACTGACGGAGAAGGTACATCCCGAGCCATTCAGGTGCCCAATAACAGATGGTCGAGTCATACGAATAAGCTCCCATATGCAAACGGTACTTCGGCTTTTTGAAACAGTGTGTTTCCCAATGACTCCCAATTCTACACCAACACCGTACACTACCACCTTGTGGCTGCAAGATGTTCCGTGCAAAAATCCAAAACAAATTAGTTAAGCTTAACATGTGTCGAATGATCAAGACATGTTCAATATATAGAGCTCGGATATCATGAGGCATTCGTCTCTCAAACTTTTGGACAATCATAACATACACTAGCCATTCACCAACCAACTCTACCCTATCCTAAATATGCAAATCGTGAATAAGGACAGCCAATGCTCACATGTTCACTCAGTCATGTCTCCGTCGAAAGCAAGCTAACATGGTCGAGTTTATTACAAACGCGTTATTTTTCATAAAGTCATCGTGCCTCCTACTTTCCATCGCATCAACTAAGGTGTTTCTAGCGGACTTCCTCTTTATTGTCGGATATAAGCTTGTAGCTAATATTTAATATTTCTTACGTATCGTCAACTCTTGAATCTTCAAGCCTGACCGAGTCATGCACACGAGTCATTTACGTCTTGGCACAGCTAACTTGTTAATTAACGTAAAATCGGACGAAACCCAAATGGTGGATTTCCCTTGCCTGTCTACGGTTCCCTTCTTGTGTTCGGTTTTGTATAAATGTTTTGCCGTATTATTCGTCTTTAGCTGTTTTCTCTATCTAGAAGTGGAATAGAAAAAAATCCAAATCCCTATTTTAGAAAACTGTGGGGAGTTCCCTGTTCACTTTACTTTGTAGTCTAATATGACGGCATGATAAAGAAATCTAAAATGCAGCTAAAGTTTGCTTCTATATATAAGTAGCCTTTACACAAATAAATTTACTAGGGTGATGTCCCACTATCTTGCTAGGGGTTTCATCTTTGGACCAGAAGCATGCAAGAGGTGGAATACAACAAACAGTCTGTGCATCGCATAGAGTATAATTTTTGAGCTCTGGGACATATTCTCTTAAAACGTTAATCTGAAATTATGCACAACGATCTGCCAGTGAATATCTCACAAGAGATTACGCTGAACGAATACTGGACGCTAGATTGCAGTAACAATAAAGCTTAAATCACTACCGGAAACTGGATCTTTGCCGTGCGGCCATTTTACACGGCAAAGGGCATGCGGAACACGGCAAAGGCTTTTGCCGTGATCAGCTGCACGGCAAACGCCACACGGCCTAATACGCGTCGGCAAAGAGCTTTGCCGTGTACTTCCCACAAATATCACGGCAAAGCCGTTTTGCCGTGCATCGATGGTTTGCCGTGCGCCGATGATTTGCCAGAGTTGGTCAACAACCACCCCGGTTCTTTGCCGTGCGTCGGCAGAAGAGGCCGCACGGCAAAGAGGCTATGCTATTTTAAAAAAATATCGTGCGGCCGGCGACGGCCGGCGTCCTCGCCACAGGTCGACAACGAGGTGCATCCATGGCGGAGGTCGCCGTGCTGTCCTTGCTCCTGTCCGCCGCCAACACTCGTGCCTGGAGCCGCCGCCTTCGGGAGCGCCTGGAGCCGCCGCCGGGAAGGTGAGGCAGGAGTCCCCGCCGCCGGGAGCGCCTGGAGTCGCCGCTACGGCCGTCAGTAGCGCGTCGGTAGAGCAGATGGCACCGCGTGCCCTGCGACGGCGAGAAGGGCGCCGTGCAGGCCGTCGTGGTCGGCAACTGGTGGAGCGACCCTGCACGGCGGCGACCCGTGCTGGCGGAGATGGCGCGGCGGGATCACGCCGGCGCCATCGGAGAGGGGAGGGAGATGGCAGACCGCAAGAAGCTGGACGACGCGCGGTACAAGCTGGCGGACGCGCAGAACGAGCTGGAGGACGTGGTCGTGCTGGACGACGGCGGCCGGAAGCTGGTCGGCATGCTCCGCGCCGAGCTTCTGCAGCTGCTGGATCTGATGGAGTCACAGGAGCTGTACGAGGCGGAGGGCCGGCCCTACGCGCTGGCCTCCGAGACGTTCCACGGCCAGCAGCGGTACGCGGCCAGGGGCAGCGACATGGACGCCGTCCGGCTCTTTGCGACGCCGCTCATGGACGCGTACACCTGGAGCAGGCCAGCAGTTCGAGAAGGAAGTAAAGAAAGAAGAAGACAAAAACGTCTAGATATTTTAACGTCTAGATATGCTTCACGTTGATATGCCCCAGACACACGATCCCACGGATCGTGTGTTTGTTTAGAGATGCTGTGGACCGTTGGATCACGCTGATCAGTCATCCAACGGCTCTGGGGCACAATCCGCGTGAACTTCTCCTGCCCAATCAGCATGCTCAGTTTGTTTGCTCAGTTTGGAGTGGCAAAGAAATAAATCATGGGGCTAGCACTAAAGGAACGTGCGGGCAGGATATTTTTACTCTTTATTTTTTTATTAAATGAATTTATTGTTTGGATGTGTATGGGTGCCATTTTGCGTATTTGTTCACTTTCTTTTATTTTTTTGAAAAAACGGTCAAAATGACCGCCGTGTCTATTCAATGAAAGGGGTCAAATTTTTCAAAACTATCGACGGTTCTATGATATAACCACTACTTGTGTACCATAAAATAATTTTTGTAAAATTTTCAGAGCAAACTATCACACAGTTGTAGTTCAAATTTGAATTACTTTCGAAAAATCGGCATAAAGTCGTTTAAATAAGAGAAATTAGGTAGAAACTGAGAAAATTCCTAATATTTTTGTATTATCCATCAAATATGGTCTAATTTGTGTGGATATTGTATGGGTGCCATTTTGCACCATATTTGTTGTACTTGCTTCACAAAAAATATCATTTTTAGCACTTAAAAAGTAAAAAAATGATATTTATTAAAATAATTTGAACAAACTCAGTTCTGCAACATTGTTTGCCATATCAAGACGAACCTATGTGTCAAATATGGACCCATTATCACAAACTATGCCACCGAAATGGTCATATCTTGGTCATTTGTCTCGAAACTTAAACATGTTTGTAGACGATCGTCATTTTTGTGAAAGAATTTTTTGGAAATTTCGTCAAAAATCAAGTTTATCATTTTTCCTACCAAGTAATACACATCAAAGTATTCCGTGCCAAAGGATTTCTTTTTTTGAGTATTTGTTCACTTTCTTTTATTTTTTTGAAAAAATGGTCAAAATGACCGCCGTGTCTATTCAATGAAAGAGGTCGAATTTTTCAAAACTATCGACGGTTCTATGATATAACCACTACTTGCGTACCATAAAATGATTTTTGTAAAATTTCCAGAGCAAACTATCACACAGTTATAGTTCAAATTTGAATTACTTTCGGAAAATCGGCATAAAGCCGTTTAAATAGGAGAAATTAGGTAGAAACCGAGAAAATTCCTAATATTTTGTATTATCCATCAAATATGGTCTAATTTGTGTGGATATTGTATGGGTGCCATTTTGCACCATATTTGTTGTACTTGTTTCAAAAAAATGTCATTTTTAGCACTTAAAAAAATAAAAAATGATATTTATTAAAATAATTTTGAAAACTCTTTTTGCCAACATTGTTTGCCATACCAAGTCACACCCATGTGTAAAATATGGACAATTTATCACAAACTTTGCCACGGAAATAGTCATACCATTGTTAAATAGATAAACTAAATTAAAAAAAAACTCTTTGCCGTGTGCAAACACACGGCAAAGATCTTTGCCGTGTACTTTGCCAGTGCACACGGCAAAGGATTCTTTGCCGTGTGTTTATCATATATACACACGGCAAAGCAAATATGTTGGCCGTGCATGGTTCTTTGCCGTGTGTTTTCCTTAGTGTTTGCCGTGCATGGTTCTTTGCCGTGTGTTTTGTTTAGTCTTTACCGTGCTCTGAAACTTTGCCGTGCGTTTTTCCAACCTTACACGGCAAAGACTACCTTTGCCGTGCGGTTTTCTTTGCCGTGTGTTTTCCTAGTCTTTGCCGTGTTCCGCAAAAAAGTAGACACACGGCAAAGAGCTAACCTCACGGCAAAGAATTATTTTCCGGTAGTGAATTTAATAGTGGTCTTATAGTTTTTTTTGTTGCGAAATGATCATTACCGAATGCATAGACTAAATATTGCATATCACACACATAATTTGGATTGTAAATTCTCGGAAACAGCTGATCACTCGGATCTTTTATCAACCTCCGGACTACAACAAGGGAACGAACAGATGTGTCAACGTGTCCCCTGCATTTCTTTGCACACGATAGATTGCTCTGTTTCCGTCCAAGAAAAAGATACCCATGCTTCGATCTGTACAGGAGAAACCTTGCCCGCCACTCTGCTTCGACGCCTATTTAGATATCCATCCTTGAGCAAACACTGGGACACTCGAGATATATACCCCGAGCAAACATGGAGAGTACGCCGACGGCCACCGCCAGCTCGAGCGTCGGCAAGAACGACGGCGCGAACGTCCTCGTCCCATTCCCGGGCGTGCAGGGCCACACGGACCTGATTCTAGAGACCTCGAGTTCAGCCGCTGCCTCGCCTACTGCTACCTCCGATTCGCCCAACCCTCGTCTCCACCCGTTACTTGCTCTCGGCCAGTCAGCTACCCGGTGCGCCCTTCCGTGTGGCCACCATCTATGACGGCTTTGACGTCGCCGGTGTTGCCTCGTCCCTGGATACAGCTGATGGAGGAGGCACATCCCAAGCCATTCAGGTGCCCAGTAACAGATGGTCCAGTCATACAGAGAAGAAGCCGTCGTCAAACGGTACTTCAGGTTTTTTACACTATGTGTTTCCCGATGACTCCCAATTCTACACCAACACCGTACACTACCACCTTGTGGCTGCAAGATTTTTCGCGCAAAAATCCAAACAAACTAGTTAAGCTCAACATTTTTCGAATGATCAAGACATGTTCAATATATAGAGCTTGGATGTCGTGAAGCATTTGACCCTCAAACTTTTCAAGAGGACAATCATAACATACACTAGTCATTCACGAACCAACTCTACCCTATCGTAAATATGCAAATCCTGAAAAAGGACAACCAATGCTCACATGTTCACTCAGTCATATATCCTTCAAAAGCAAGCTAACATGGTCGAGTTTATTACAAACGCATTATTTTTCATAAACTCGATGTGCCTCCTACTTTCCATCACATCAACTAAAGTTTTCCAGCGGACTTCTTCTTTATTGTCATATATAACCATGTAGCTAATATTTCTTACGTGTTGTTAACTCTTGAATATCTTCAAGCGTGGCCGAGTCATGCACACGAGTCATTTACATCTTGGCACGGCTAACTTGTTAATTAACGTATAATCGGACAAAAACCAAAAGAACCGGGACCAAGCCCACATGAACACAAGCACAACAGGGGCCATGCCGAAACATCAATCTGCCTAGACCAGACAGCCTCCCACCAATGCAGGAAATAAGACAATATGACTTCTATGAGAGGATGTAGATGAAGAAGCCATCCCCATGAGAGCTGCGCGAACACGATGCCGATGAGAAGCATCAAGATCAACCTTGTGGTCCTCACGACATGTGGATGTGGTCGCTGCCCTCAACACTGTTAAATTTACGGTGCCACCACCCTGACGTCAAGAAGCTCCGGCACGCCTAGCAAACCACCAGCACCACCTTCCCGGACACCCTCCCAACATACAAGCGCTCGCGGTCGAGCCATAACGGCAAAGAACCCTGCTGCCACTGGTGTCATTTAGGCTTTTCCCCGGCAGCACCCTTCGATGACGACCACGGGAGGAGGGGAAGGCTGGTGCAGGGATGCCACAGTGCTGCCATGAGCAGCATAGATGCGAGCGCAATTTTGTTTTCTCCATGCCATGAATTAATTATGTTTATGTATGCGTAGATACGAAAAATTTGTTTAAATTTCTGAATTTAAGAAGCGGGGTTGTAAACAACCAAATAAAGAAAATATCAAATGAAAATCATCGAATAGAGAAACAACCACCGAGAGAAGCGCTGGAATCAACGTCAAGAACTTCCTTGTGATCCACGGGCGCCAGCTAAAGACATCTGGAGAAAGCGAGATGCAAAATCCTGACCAAACTTTGACCTCAGTACAGGAGAAACCTTGCGCGCCACTCTGCTTCTACGCCTATTTAGCTATCCATCCTTGAGCAAACACTTAGACACTCGAGATACCCCGAGCAAACATGGTGAGTACGCCGATGGCCACCGCTAGCTCGAGCGTCGGCAAGAACGACGACGCGGACGTCCTCCTCCTCCCATTCCCGGGCGCGCAGACACTAGTGGAGAAAGGACATCTCGTCCCGGGCCGTAGTGGGCTTTTAGTCTCGGATTCGCATCCGGGACTGCGAAATCGGGACTAAAAGTCCCTACCTCCAGTCCCGGCTGCTACGGCCCGGGACCAGAGGCCACCACGTGGCAGCGGCAGGACGCGGCGGAGGCTGGGGAGCTCTAGTCCCGGGCCGTAATACCACCCGGGACAGTTTCCTTTTCCTTTTTTCCCCCATTTTAGGGTTTTAGGGTCATTTTTTTTCCATTTCGTTTCTTTTTCAATTTGGGTTTCCCGTATATATAATTTCAAATATGTTTCCGTATGCATATTATACGCTCTACTATATACACAGTACACGTTGATGCATATATAATTAATATTCGATCTCTTGCGAGAATACAACTATTTAATTACATGGAGATAGATCACATATGTAGTTCATCGTCCGAAGCATAATGTTCTCCCCTTTCATCGATGACCTCCCTAAGCAGAAATCCCGCCAATTCCTCTTGAATTGCTCATATGCGTCGTTCTGGGTCGAGCTTCTCCCGCATTTTGCTCAAAGAAGTTGTTCTCCGCTCACTGGTCAACTCGCGAATGAACTCGCAAACGTAGAATCCACATAAATTACTCCCGGTGGCTGCTGCGGACTTTTCACCGATATATAAGTTAGCTCATCTTTGAATGGACCTTCTACATTCTGTTTGAAAAGTGTCCAACACCTGCTTTGGCAAAGAAAATGAACAAAGGAGTTATTAATTACTTGATATCAGGAAACGAACGAAAGAGGCCGATATAATGCGATAATGATTGAAATTACATATTGAGCATTTCTTTCATGTCGGTCCACGTCGTTTGGTCCCAACTTAATGAGTCGTGGACTTCAACTATGGACTTGTCAACTTGAATGCTTAGCAGAATCCAGTGGAACCTGCGGACGTTTACATAAAGCAGACATGCATAGCTCATCAATTACACTTAACATCGAGAAAGCCAAATAAAAATATGTACAATAGACAGAAACACTCACTTGAAGTTGTAAGGAAATAGTATTTCCGTACAGAAGTTTTGCTTGATTAAAAAGGTGATCAGGTCATGCTCCACGTCTCTGGGGTGATTGCGTAATGTATGTTCATTAACGATATATGGATCAACGAACCCAACCTCAAAACTCTAGATATTTTGCATTCCATCATCTTCATTCTACATAATAGCGTACAAAAGGATATATATATAGTCAGGATAATATAATACAGGCAATGAACGAGCTGAGCTAGAGACTTAATTACGAAAATAAATCACTTACAGACAATAGCAACTGAGGATAGATTTGTCGAGGGCGCGCTGATTGAATAACTGAAACAGTTAAGTCATTTGAACCTGTATACTGTAACGTTTGAAGAAATGCTCCACTCTAACGTCCACCGCAATCCACTCTTTCGCGTCCTTCTTTGATGTGTGCACCATGTACCAGTTGTGCAGATTTCGCATATGTGTTGATAGACGCGTGAGCTCCTCATTACTGACCATGGACTCCCCTGTGACATATTTCCGTGCTATCTCTAACATTGGCTGATCTTCATAGCCTAAAAGTTGACCAAGAGTCATACCCATGGCGGTAGCATTTTCCATGGCCTGCGATACAGTGATACCATGTTCTCTAGCAGCAGCTATGGCTCTGGGGTCCAATAATTGTAGGTCCTTATCCATATCGGCTCTGAAGTCCTTGTCGATATCGGAACACACTATGAGCGAGGGGACCGATTGATTTTTCTTCTGTCCGAGCTGGGCAATTTGTTTCCCACTTTTTGCACTTCTTTCCTTGTTCTGCTCAGACTGGACACGTGCTAGCTTACTAAGTTCACGACCATAGTCAGATTGCAGATTCATCGATATTTGGGATGACTACGCAAGGAAGGACTTAGCCCACTTTTTGGTTTTTTCATCGTATACCGGCTTTTGCTCGGGCTTTTTTGGTGCAAAAAAAGTCTTATTGTAGGCACCACTCCGCGGCATTTTCCGCTTCAGTCCTGTCATAAGGTCTCTTGGGAGGAACCGACGGGATGTCGACTATCTTCTGAATGCGAACTTTCTTCTGAGTGGGGAGCGGGGGGCGGCGTCGGTCCGTTTCTTCTGAGTGGGGCGCGGGGGAGTATTGCGCGGAGGCGGACTTGGAGGTCGACGATCATGGGGGGAGGGGGTGGACTTGGAGGTCGACGATCATCGGGTGGGGGGGTAGACTTGGATTCCTCGGAGTCGGTGGCCTTGGCGCCGAGCCTGGAAACTTGATGTATTTCTTTTGCCATAGAATGATCTGGCGCTTGACATCTCCCAGTTTCTTATGGCCTTCAGGTGTAGCGATGTCAATCTCTAGGTCCCCATACACCTCCAGTAGGTCATCCACCGAGACACGAGCATAGCCAGGTGGAATCGGATGTGAATGGTGGAGTGATCCAGGTAGACAAGGTAAAGCAGTGCCGGTCGCCACCTTCAAGGACAGGTTGCCCATTGGCTGATGTAGCTCACATTCTGTCATCCCTCTGACATCATCCACGGGGTAGTGAGGCGCCGGTGCATCATCCAGCAGTGTATGATCATCAACCAGGACCTCCGTGGAAGCCTGGCTGCTTCTCCGCGCTAGTCTCCAATGGAGGATCTTCCTGCGACTGAGATGACCTTTGGCTAAGTGCTTCCTCTACAAACTTCTTCACCCCAGCTAGTTCCTGTTCTAACTTCCCGATCCGGTCTGCCTCCCGGTCCTTTGCTCTCTTACGGCTTCTGTAACTGTCAGCGTCCTGGGGAAACGCTCTATCCCACGGGACACTGCCTTTGCCTCGTGCTCGTCCACCTTTTTCATCGTTCCCGAGGGCACGCCACAGCTCGTATCTCTCTCGATCGGGCCGGAACAATCCCTTTTCAGCATCGGCCAGTGCTCGAACAATTGCTTTGGAGGGTACTAGAATTTGGTCTCGAAAAATTGTCTGCCATGTTTTTGGGTCCAACGTTCCCCCATGCGCGTACCACCAGTGCTTTGCCCTCTCGGGCCATCCATTTGTACCTGGAGTGATCCCTCTCTTCCTCAGGTCGGCCTCGGCCGCTTCCCACTTAGGCACGGCACTCTTGTAGCCACCTGTCCCCAATCTATGGTGGTACTTCTTTTTTTGAGCATTTATCTTATTTTTTACCGACCTTTCCTTGGCTACAGAAGATTGCTTGTACTTTACAAAAGCGGGCCACTGTTCACGCAATTTCTCATACGCTCCTTTGAATTTTGGAGTTTTGCCTTTCGCGACATATTTGATGTATACATTTTTCTTGTAGTTCCGAAACTGTTCGGCCATCTTCGATAGAGCCCACTGCTTGACTCTCTCTCTATTCTTTCAAGCCCACCCTCAACTGGGGTAATACCATCTGCCTCGAATTCTTCATACTCTGGAGGTAGTATGAAATGTGCTATGAGCTTCTCCCAAAGGTCATCTTTGGCATCATCGTTGACATAACTAGTGAATTCTTCACCTGCATTCTTTGGCTTAATCCATTCTTTGATGGTGATCGGAAGGTTGTCCCTAGCAATCACTCCGCATTGATTTACAAACAGCCTCGCGTGCTTTTTTGAAGCCTTCGGTTGTCCATTATGATAAATTTCGTCGATGGTGAACCTTTGATTAGGATCCAACATTTTGTTCGGGCCTCGTGTTCTAGCTGTCGATTGCTTTGATCCGGAGGTCTAAAAGAAGAAAGAGTTATTAATATATATATATATACGGGTCAATTAATGCATCTAGCCACAAGAGGCTTATATATATATACCTCGCCGGTTGTTGTTGAGGGGCCATCATTGTTGTTTGTCTGCCCTTCGTCCACCTGTTCTTCCTCCTCTCCATCACCGGATGGATTCAAAAATGATGATATCACATCTTCGTCCACCTGGTCTAGCTTCTGTTGTAGCTCATGTCCACCAAGACCACATTCATCTCCATCGTCAAGACCCAAATCCCCTCTTATTATGTTCATAATCAGGGCATTGCCCTCGTAGTTGGTCCTGCGCAAAATAACATCTTCGCCATCGGGGTTGGTGTGATCTTCACCCCCGGAGTTGGTGTGATCCATCTTCACCCCCGGAGTTGGTCCTGCGCAAAAATAACAAATTTTACTCTAACAAATTTTACTAAAAATTACTCTAACAAATTTTACTCTAACAAATTTTACTAAAATTACTCTAACAAATTTTACTAAAAATTACTCTAACAAATTTTACTAAAAATTACTCTAACAAATGTTACTCTAACAAATTTTACTAAAAATTACTCTAACAACTTTACCCTAATTCTAACAACTTTAAAAATTACTTCTAAAAATAACTACTAAAAATAACTACTAACAAAAATAACTACTAAGTAAAAATAACTACTAAGTAAAAAATTATTACTAAAAATTACTTCTAAAAATAACTACTAAATAACTACTAACAAAAATAACTACTAAGTAAAAATAACTACTAAGTAAAAAATTATTACTAAAAATTACTTCAAAAATAACTACTAAAAATAACTACTACTAAAAATAACTACTAAGTAAAAAAACAAAGGGCGCGCGGGGCGTTGCCGCGGCGCGTGCTCACCGCGGGCGCCTCCGGCGGGCCGGCCATGCGGGCGGCGCTCCGGCGTGTGGCGGCGCTCCGGCACGCGGTGTGCCGCGGAGGTCGTGTGGTTGCGCTCCGGCGAGCGTTGTGCCGCGGAGGTGGCGAGCTCGAGGGGCGCGGCGGCCAGAGGAGCTAGGGAGGGGGAGAGCGCTCGAGGGGGGCGGCGACCGGAGGAGGGGCGCGCGCGGCGGCCGGAGATGGAGGGGCGCGCGCGGTGGCCCGAGATGGAACGCGGATCGCCGGCGGAAAATTCGGCAGCACCTCGCCTCTAGTCCTTCCTCTCGTCTGGATCGCCTTGATTCGAAGGGGAAGAGGCTGTTTCATATATGGCGGTCGAAAATGACCCTCTTGTCCCGGGTGGTGCCACGGCCCACGACAAAAAGGTCTCTTGTCCCGGGTCGTGCCACGGGCCGTGGCACCACCCGCGACAAAAGGGTATTTTGTAGTTTATATGATTAAAATAAATAAGAAGTTTGGAAATTCATAAATCCTATTTTATAAATCCAAATAATACAAATAATATGTCTATTATTATCAGAAAAAAATAAGGAATCTGAATATATCATCCATACATCTGTTTGCATCATGTATCAACTGTGCCATTTTATAAATCCAAAACATGAAAAGTGTTTGAATTTGAATAACGAATCCAAAACATCTGATAAAATATTTAATACAACAGCTCACAAGCCCGCAAAAGAAACCAGATAAAAATTATTAATTAATTTATCTTTTGCATAACTAACTCAAAACCAGATTACTTATTCAGATGCTAAATATCATTAGTTGGAAATGCAGAGATAAAGAATACATTTTACACGATCGTCGTCGTAGATAGACAAGCAGTAGGGAATGACAACAATCTTGGGTACATAGACGAACCATTTGTCCTAACCAACGATGTGGCTCAGATTAATCATACTCCTGCCTAGGCCTATAATACTCGTCCTCGTAGTCGTCGTCGCTGTCGTCGGGCAGCGCTCGCCTGGACTGGAAGTGAGGGTAGCGCAGGCGGGGGTTATCGCCGGCCATGATGTAGTTCATGACGCTCTGGAGAGTCCGGCCGCTCCACCACAGCCGACGGCCGGCCTCGTTGAAGTTCGAAGGAGGCGGGTCGTCCTCCTCGTACCTGGCGAGCGCCCTCTCACACCGATTGATGAAGAAGGCGTCCCAAGTCGGGCGGTAGTCGGGATGCCAGCGGGGATCCATCCGCTGCTCCGGAGTGAGCTCGAGGTAGTAGTGGTTCGTGGTGGCCGCCCGGCGCGCCAAACCTTGAGGGACAGGAGGGACCGCATGCCTCCGGTGCTCAGCCTCCAGCCGGCGGGGACGTCGTAGCCGGGCGGGCAGGGTAGTTCGAGGCGCAAAGCGCCTCCGCCTCCAAGTAGGTTAGAGTGGGTACGGTGGAAGCCATGGGAGAGTGATGAGGTTGCAGATATGAGTTTAGATGTGCTATGCCAATGGAGGCCATGCATGACTACATATATATAGTGAGAATCCCACCAATAAGGAAGAAGCACACGGATCGTGTGTTTCTTTCGAGCGCTTGTGAGCCGTTGGATCAAGGGTGTGTTTCTTTTGAATGCTTGTGAGCTATTGGATATACTTTGTGAGCCACCACCCGGGACTAAAGGGAATCCCACCAATAAGGTAGAAGCACACGGATGTGTTTTCTTTCAAGCGCTTGTGAGACGTTGGATTAGGGGTGTGTTTTCTTTTGAGGGATTGTGAGCTGTTGGATCAGCAGTATCACGACCACTTCGTGAGCCACATGACCCGGTTGGTGTTACCAACCGGGACTAAAGAAGCACATGTACCCTATATATAGCCCCCCTCCCGGACATGTTCAACACTCAGTGTCTACTCATTGTAGTTCATTTTGGCAGTACACGGGTAGCAGAGAGCAAGATTTCTGAGAGGCAGGAGTTCCTAGAGCAGAGGCAGAAGGTGAACCCTCCCCTCGGCCGGATCCAAACAGCGGCAAGGCGCTCTGATGATTAGCAACATCCCCAACACTTGTTCGGATGGTTGCAAATCATCAGAGACGTCTTGCCGCTGTTTGGATCGAAGGCCGATTTGCCGTCTCATGAGCCACCGGTGGGCTGACGGATGCAGGGGAAACCGTATGTTTTGTTCTATCTACAAAGCATTTTGGTATACAAAGCATTCGGATTCCCGTCATACAGCCCAACGGTGCATTTGATATGCAGTCACTCACGAGCCACCGTTGGGCTGTATGACGGGGAAACCGTGTGTTTTGGGCGTGTTTTTACCAAGTGGGCGCGTGATACGTCTCCAACGTATCCATAATTTCTGCTGTTCCATGCTTATATTATACCATTTGCTACATGTTTTATATACACTTCATATCACTTTTATGCATTTTCTGGGACTAACCTATTAACAAGA
The DNA here is from genome assembly GCA_947311845.1 of Poa pratensis. Lineage (NCBI taxonomy): Eukaryota > Viridiplantae > Streptophyta > Magnoliopsida > Poales > Poaceae > Poa > Poa pratensis. The sequence continues at coordinate 131,857,818 of CAMZMU010000063.1, read as the reverse complement.
TGCCACAGTGCCAGTTCCCTGTTTTCTGCTGTTTTTGGTTTCAGAAAGTTACTTCTGGAAATATTCTCGGAATTGCACGAAACAAAAGGCCAAGTCCCTATTTTTCCAGCACGTACACGGAGTCCGAAGGAGAGACGAAGGGAGCCACGAGGTGGCCAAACCACAGGCGGCGCGGCAGGGGCCCACCGCCGCCAGGTGGTTTGGGCCCCTCGGGGGTCCGCCGACATCGCCCCTTCGCCTATTTATTCCCCGAGACGTGAAAACCCTAAAACACCGAGCCTTTCATCCAGAACATATTCGCTGCCGCCGCCGTCGTCAACCCTAACTCGGGGGGTTCTGAAGCTCTTCCCGGCACCCTGCCGGAGAGGGGAATCATCACCGGAGGGCTCTACATCGCCATGCCCGCCTCCGGAGTGATGCGTGAGTAGTTCATCCTTGGACTATGGGTCCATAGCAGTAGCTAGATGGTTGTCTTCTCCACTTGTGCCATCATGTTTAGATCTTGTGAGCTGCCTATCATGATCAAGATCATCTTATTGTAATGCTACATGTTGTGTTTGCTGGGATCTGACTTATATTGATACCTATGTGGAGCTGAATATTATATTATCATGTCTATGTCATTTGTGATCTTGCATGCTCTCCGTTACTTGTTGAAGCCTTGGCCAAGTGAATACTTGTAACTCCAAGAGGGGGTATTTATGCATGATAGTTGGGTTCAACCTCTATTTAACCTGGGATAGTGACAGCAAGTTCTAAGGTTGTAGATGTGTTGTTGCCACTAGGGGTAAAACAGCAATGCTTTATTCAAGGATGAATGTATTGTTTACATTACGCACATTACTTAATGCAATTGTCTGTTGCTTGCAACTTAATACTGGAAGGGGTACGGATGTTAACCGGAAAGTGGACTATTTAGGCATAGATGCATGCTGGATAGCGGTCTATGTACTTTGTCGTAATGCCCAAATGAATCTCATAGTAGACACCAAGCTCACACATGCATGTTATATGCACTTATCAATTGTCAATTGCCCAGCTGTAATTTGTTTACCCAGCATGTTAGTTATCTTATTGGAGAGACACCACTAGTGAACTGTGGACCCCGGTCCATTCTTTTACATCTGAAATACAATCTACTGCAATCATTGTTCTCTACTGTTTTATGCAAACAAACATCATTTCCATTCGATACGTTTAACCCTTTGTTTTCAGCAAGCCGGTGAGATTGACAACCTCACTGTTAAGTTGGGGCAAAGTAATTTGATTGTGTTGTGCAGGTTCCACGTTGGCACCGGAATCCCTGGTGTTGCGCCGCACTACACTCCTTCACCAACACCTTCGAAGCAAACCTCGTTTTCCTACTGGTTCGATTAAACCTTGGTTTCATACTGAGGGAAAACTTGCTGCTGCACTCATCATACCTTCCTCTTGGGGTTCCCAACTGACGTGTGACGTACAAGCATTGTTTCTGGCACTGTTGCCGGGGAGATATTCCCTCGTCAACTTAGAGCCAGCAACACGTTTTCTGGCGCCGTTGCCGGGGAAAACCGAATTGCTTCTGCAAGGGGAGTCTCTCACACCCAATCTCTTTACTTTGTTATTTGTCTTGCTTAGTTTATTTTTATTTAGTCTTGTTTGCTCTCTTTATCAAAAACACAAAAAAATTAGTTACTTGTTTAATTCAGTTTGATTTTGTTTTTCAAAATGAGTACTCCTGAGAACACTAAGTTGTGTGACTTCACTAGCACAAACAACAATGATTTCATATGCACTCCTATTGCTCCACCTGCTTCTACAGCAGAATTTTATGAAATTAAACCTGCTCTATTAAATCTTGTTATGAAAGAGCAATTTTCTGGTGTTAGTACTGATGATGCTGCTGCCCATCTTAATAACTTTGTTGAACTTTGTGAAATGCAAAAGTATAAGGATATGGATGGGGATATTATAAAACTGAAACTTTTTCCTTTCTCCTTGAGAGGAAGAGCTAAAGAATGGTTGCTTTCTTTGCCTAGAAATAGTATTATTCTTGGACAAAATGCAAAGATGCTTTCATAGGGAAATATTATCCTCCTGCTAAGATTATATCCTTGAGAAGTAGCATTATGAATTTTAAACAACTTGATAATGAACATGTTGCTCAAGCTTGGGAAAGAATGAAATCTTTGGTGAAGAATTGTCCCACTCATGGACTGACTACTTGGATGATCATCCAAACCTTTTATGCAGGATTAAATTTTTCCTCAAGGAACTTATTGGATTCAGCCTCTGGAGGAACCTTTATGTCCATCACTTTAGGTGCAGCAACAAAGCTACTTGATGATATGATGATCAACTATTCCGAATGGCACACCGAAAGAGCTCCTCAAGGTAAGAAGGTAAATTCTGTTGAAGAAACCTCCTCTTTGAGTGATAAGATTGATGCTATTATGTCTATGCTTGTGAATGGTAGATCTCATGTTGATCCTAATAATGTTCCTTTAGCTTCATTGGTTGCTCAAGAAGAGCATGTTGATGTAAACTTCATTAAAAACAACAACTTCAACAACAATGCTTATAGGAATAATTTTGGTAGCAACAACTATAAGCCTTATCCTTCAAATGGTTATGGCAATTCTTATGGTAATTCCTACAGCAACAATAGAAGTGTGTCCTCTGATCTTGAAGCTATGCTTAAAGAATTTATTAGCACACAAAAAGCTTTCAATAAAACTGTTGAGGAAAAGTTTGAAAAAATTGATGATCTTGTTCTAAAGTTGATAGTCTTGCTCATGATGTTGAAATTCTAAAACTGAAAGTTATGCCTAATGAAGTTAAAGATACTAAGTCATTTGCTACAGCAAATGCCATCCAAGTTCGAATTGATAATAATATTAGGATGTTGGCTGAATTGCATGCTAGGTGGGAAAAAGAGGAAGAACTTGAAAAAGAGAATAGTATAGTTAGAGTTTGTACTATCACCACCACTAGTAATGCTAATGTTTACATGCTAGTAAGCCTCCTACTATTGATGGTAATGTTATTGGTGTTGGTAATGTCTCTACTACTTCTGCAAAGCGTTTGAAATTGCCTAAAACTGCTGAAACTTTTTCTGATAAAAGTGCTGAAATTTTTCAAACTATTGGAGACAATGGTTCCACCACCATTGACAATAATGATTTTGATTTTGATGATTGTAACATCTCTGAAGTTATTATGTTCTTGCAAAAATTAGCTAGAAGTCCCAATGCTAGCACTATTAATTTGGCTTTTACAAAGCATATTACAAATGCTCTTTTGCAAGCTAGGGAGGAGAAGTTGAAACTTAAAGCTTCTATTCCTAGGAAATTAGAAGATGGTTGGGAACCCATCATTAAGGTAAAGGTGAATGATTTTGATTGCAATGCCTTGTGTGATCTTGGTGCAAGTATTTCGGTTTTGCCCAAGAAGCTTTATGATATTCTTGATTTGCCACCTTTGGAACATTGTTATTTGGATGTTTTTCTCGCTGATAATGCTATGAAGAAACCTTTGGGGCGAGTTAATGATGTTTTTATTACAGTAAACAATAACCTTGTCCCCGTTGATTTTATTGTTATGGATATTGAATGCAATGCATCTTGTCCTATTGTTTTGGGAAGACCTTTTCTTCGAACTGTTGGTGCCATCATTGATATGAAAGAAGGTAATATAAGGTACCAATTTCCTCTCAAGAAAGGTATGGAACACTTCCCTAGGAAGAGAATGAAGTTACCTTTTGACTCTATTGTTAGAGCAAGTTATGATGTTGATGCTTCTTCTCTTGACAACACTTGATTTTCACTTTCTGCGCCTAGCTGAAAGGCGTTAAAGAAAAGCGCTTATGGGAGACAACCCATCGTTTTTATTTGCTGTTATTTTTGTTTTCTTTGAGTCAAGGAGTTTTGTTACTTCTGTAGCAACTCCTTTGTATCTTTATTTTATCGCAATGTTGTGCCAAGTAAAGTTCTATATTGAAAGTTGATGCAAGATTTGGATTTCTGCGCAGTGACAGATTTTTAGCTGTCACGGATTTGAGCTTATCTCCCTGTAGAAAATTCAAAAAATTCTGAAAAAATCACGCATATTCCTGAGATATGTACGCAACTTTCATTATTTTAGGCCAGATCCATCTGAGCAACTTAAGTGCCTCGAAAAAATTCGTCATTCCAGACTGTTCTGTTTTTGACAGATTCTGCCTTTTGTTTTGCATTCGCTCTTTTACTGTGTTTGTGTGGATTTCTTTGCTCCACAAAGCATTGGTGGCTGTAGCTAATGTCCAGAAGCTTTGGGATTGATTGTATCATTACAGAATATGAGAATTTTTGATTATGCACTAACCCTCTAATGAGAACTGTCTTGAGTTTGGTGTGAAGGAAGTTTTCAAGGATCAAGCGAGAAGGGTGATATTATGTGATCAAGAAGAGTGAAAAGCCTAAGCTTGGGGATGCCCCCGTGGTTCATCCCAACCATATTCAGAGAGACTCAAGCGTCTAAGCTTGGGGATGCCCAAGGCATCCCCTTCTTCATCAACAAACTTATCAGGTCATCTCTAGTGAAACTATATTTTAATTCTTTCACATCTTATGCGCTTTACTTGGAGCGTCTGTGTGTTTTTATTTTTGTTTTTGTTTGAATAAATTCGGATCCTAGCAATCCTTGTGTGGGAGAGAGACACGCTCCGCTTTTTCATGTGAATACTCATGTTCTTCACTTATATTTGTTGAGTATTCTTAACTAGCTACTGCAGTGCTTTTAGCTCCTGTTTTTCATGCATCTCTTCGAGCTGTTAGCACTTGTTTATAAATACTCTCTTGCTGCATTATATTATCATTTGGAGAGTTTATGTTTAAATAAATTGATTGGTGTTTGTTTGGAAGAAAGAAAATGCTACATGTAGTAGTTGGTATTGGAAAAGACATATGCATTCTTGTAGATCATTGTCTTGTTTCGATTTGATGCTTTGCAATTGTTTTGAGCTCTCAAGTAGATCATGTTTAAGCTCTTGCATCATGTAGTTAAAGCCTAGTAGTGGAGAACTACCGTAGAGCTTGTTGAGACTTGGGATGCATATTTGTTCTCTCTAAGGTCTAGATATTTTCTGGTAAAATGTTTGAGCAACAAGGAAGACAGTGTAGAGTCTTATAATACTTGCAATATGTTTTTATGTGATTCTTGCTGTACCGGTTTATACTTGTGTTTGCTTCAAACAACCTTGCTAGCCTAAACTCTGTACTGAGAGGGAATGCTTCTCGTGCATCCAAAACTTGAGCCAAAACCCATGCCATTTGTGTCCACCATACCTACCTACTATGTGGTATTTCCTGCCATTCCAAGTAAATATTTCATGTGCTACCTTTAAACTATTCAAAACTTTATTACTCCTTATTTGTGTCAATGTTTTATAGCTCATGAGGAAGTATGTGGTGTTTTATCTTTCAATCTTGTCATTTACTTCTGACAGACTTTCACCAATGGACTAGTGGCATATACATCCGCTTATCCAATAATTTGCAAAAAGAGCTGGCAACGGGGTGCCCAGCCCCAATTAATTACAACTTTCATTAATAATTCTCTTCACATGTTTTGCCCTGATTTATCAGTAAGCAACTTAATTTGCAAATAGACACTCCTCCATGGTATGTGAATGTTGGAAGGCACCCGAGGATTCGGTTAGCCATGGCTTGTGTAAGCAAAAGGTTGGGAGGAGTGTCATCTATAAAGAAACTAAAATACATGTGTAAACAAAAGAGAAGAGGGATGATCTACCTTGCTGGTAGAGATAACGTCCTTCATGGGAGCCGCTCTTGAAAGTCTGGTTGACAAGGGGGTTAGAGTGCCCACTACCATTCGTTGACAACAACAAACACCTCTCAAATACTTATTTTGTGCTCTCTATATGCTTTCGAAAACTTAAAAAGCTCTAGCACATGATTTAATCCCTGCTTCCCTCTGCGAAGGGCCTATCTTTTACTTTATGTTGAGTCAGTTTACCTACTCCTTTCTATCTTAGAAGCAAACACTTGTGTCAACTTTGTGTGCATTGATTCTTACATGTTTACTTATTGCACTTGTTATATTGCTTTATGTTGACAACTATCCATGAGATATACATGTTACAAGTTGAAAGCAATGCTGAAACTTAATCATCCTTTGTGTTGCTTCAATGCCTTTTACTTTGAATCTATTGCTTTATGAGTTACCTCTTATGCAAAACTTTTTGATGCTTGTCTTGAAAGTACTATTCATGAAAAGTTTTTGCTTATATGATTCATTGTTTACTCTTTATCTATTTGTTAGCAAACTATAGATCATTGCTTTGAGTCACTTCATTCATGACATGAGCCTTGCAATATATTGATCAAGATTGTGTGAAAGCATGTCTCCTCAGAAATTATTTGTTGTTATCGTTTTACCTACTCGAGGACGAGTAGAACTAAGCTTGGGGATGCTTGATACGTCTCCAACGTATCCATAATTTCTGCTGTTCCATGCTTATATTATACCATTTGCTACATGTTTTATATACACTTCGTATCACTTTTATGCATTTTCTGGGACTAACCTATTAACAAGATGCCACAGTGCCAGTTCCCTGTTTTCTGCTGTTTTTGGTTTCAGAAAGTTACTTCTGGAAATATTCTCGGAATTGCACGAAACAAAAGGCCAAGTCCCTATTTTTCCAGCACGTACACGGAGTCCGAAGGAGAGACGAAGGAGCCACGAGGTGGCCAAACCAAGGCGCGGCAGGGGCCCACCGCGCCGCCTGGTGGTTTGGGCCCCTCGGGGGTCCGCCGACATCGCCCCTTCGCCTATTTATTCCCCGAGACGTGAAAACCCTAAAACACCGAGCCTTTCATCCAGAACATATTCGCTGCCGCCGCCGTCGTCAACCCTAACTCGGGGGGTTCTGAAGCTCTTCCCGGCACCCTGCCGGAGAGGGGAATCATCACCGGAGGGCTCTACATCGCCATGCCCGCCTCCGGAGTGATGCGTGAGTAGTTCATCCTTGGACTATGGGTCCATAGCAGTAGCTAGATGGTTGTCTTCTCCACTTGTGCCATCATGTTTAGATCTTGTGAGCTGCCTATCATGATCAAGATCATCTTATTGTAATGCTACATGTTGTGTTTGCTGGGATCTGACTTATATTGATACCTATGTGGAGCTGAATATTATATTATCATGTCTATGTCATTTGTGATCTTGCATGCTCTCCGTTACTTGTTGAAGCCTTGGCCAAGTGAATACTTGTAACTCCAAGAGGGGGTATTTATGCATGATAGTTGGGTTCAACCTCTATTTAACCTGGGATAGTGACAGCAAGTTCTAAGGTTGTAGATGTGTTGTTGCATTACGCACATTACTTAATGTAATTGTCTGTTGCTTGCAACTTAATACTGGAAGGGTACGGATGTTAACCGGAAAGTGGACTATTTAGGCATAGATGCATGCTGGATAGCGGTCTATGTACTTTGTCGTAATGCCCAAATGAATCTCATAGTAGACACCACAACTCACACATGCATGTTATATGCACTTATCAATTGTCAATTGCCCAGCTGTAATTTGTTTACCCAGCATGTTAGTTATCTTATTGGAGAGACACCACTAGTGAACTGTGGACCCCGGTCCATTCTTTTACATCTGAAATACAATCTACTCCAATCATTGTTCTCTACTGTTTTATGCAAACAAACATTTTCCATACGATACGTTTAACCCTTTGTTTTCAGCAAGCCGGTGAGATTGACAACCTCACTGTTAAGTTGGGGCAAAGTAATTTGATTGTGTTGTGCAGGTTCCACGTTGGCACCGGAATCCCTGGTGTTGCGCCGCACTACACTCCTTCACCAACACCTTCGAAGCAACCTCGTTTTCCTACTGGTTCGATAAACCTTGGTTTCATACTGAGGGAAAACTTGCTGCTGCACTCATCATACCTTCCTCTTGGGGTTCCCAACTGACGTGTGACGTACAAGCATAGTTTCTAGCACTGTTGCCGGGGAGATATCCCTCGTCAACTTAGAGCTAGCAGCGCGCTGATCGGGTACATCACCGTATCTGTCGGCCCAGTGAAATCCAGGGTGTGCTGGGCCTGTCCTATACGGCCCTCGACACTTGATGGCGAATTTTCGCTAAGGACCAAGCCTACGGCTTGGAGAGCCTCGTGAGGCGAATTGCCTCGCGAGGGGATTTGAGGCAGCAGGGGCCTGTGGAGGCCATATCCGCTGCTGCCCCCCTCTTCAAGGAAATCTCCCCTGGGGAGAGGTCAACGCCGAATTCTCTACAGGGCGCCCAAGCCCTCGTGGAGATCGCTTCGCTGCAAAGCAACCTCTGCAGAGCGCACATGGGCTCTGCAGCAGCCGCAGAGTGACGCGCGCCCCTGCGCGCGGTGACGACGACGCCGCAGTTGCCATTTTGGTGATTAAAGGGGTCAATAAAGCTGTGCCACCCGCTCCGGACTACAAGGATTTCCTCTTTGGTGATAAGGAGACCGGCCGGCGCTACGCTCCAAGGCCAACGTCACCGTGGCACCCCACGTTCCTCTGCGGCCCCAGCTGGCCGTCCTGCATGGACGGTGGGTACTCTGCTACAGGAGTCAGCTTTTACGCTCATGGACCGCGTCCATGGACATCGGGCTGCGATGCACCGCGCTCCACCTTCTGCGCCACGTGACAGCCCTACCACAGTGCGAGTGCAAGGAGGGAGCACGGGGCGCCTATAAAAGGAGGACAAGGTGCACCGTAGCAAGGGATCGCATTCTCATTCCAGCATCGCCACTTACGCGCAAGGAAGAAGAAGACCACTGCTTCCTTCTTGTATACACCATTGCCAAAGAGAGCCTCGGCAAGCTCATTGTACTGTAACCTCTACAAGCAGTGCAATACAGACAAGCAGGAGTAGCGGTATTACCTCCACACGAGGGGCCGTGAACCTGGGTACAGGCTGGTGTTCATCTCTGCCGTGATGTCCCTCCGCTTGCTCGACGAGCACCGTCGCCGCGCAGGTTGAGGGTTGTTTGACCAACGTGTCAGCCCCTACACGAACTCTCTTCGTGAGCTTGACTATCCCTGTTTCGTGGGAGTCATTCTCCGACAATTGCGCGCCAGGTAGGGGGCTGAGGCGCGTCTTCAACCTTCATCGACCTCTGCGCCATGGCGGACACGCGCAGCTCCGCGCCACCCGGCGGGCATCAGGCAGGGCCACCACCGAGCCCGCTGCCAACACCACCAACCCTCGCGGCCGTCCCCGCGCCAGCCGTGCCACGGGCGCAACACCGCTGAACCGCGTGTGGAGCACCCTGAGGACGACGACGGCCACCACGACGACCGCTTCGACGACGACGTCGACCACGGGCACGGCGAGACGCTGAGTCCTCGCATCCGTCCCAGCGCCAGAGCGCCTCCACTCTTGGCGTCCAGCGCCCAGCCCAAACACCGCGCTGCTCATGGCCGCGGAGCTCTTTCGCTACCCCCCAACCGCCGAGGCGCACGACAACTGGCTCGGCCGCCTCCAGCACCTTGTCGACATCGCGGCAGCGCCGTGCGCTGCTCCTGCGGCGTGCGCTCTCTATACACCACAACTCCGGACGCGCTGGAACCACCGCGCATGGCGCCCTCCGACGCCGCCTCCGCCAGGTTTCGCCTCCGGCCGCGGCGCACAAGGCCGCATCCCAGCGTCGTCGCCGCGCGATTGTCAAATCGTGCAGCGGACACCCCCAGATGCGCGGGTGGAAATGGAGCGCCAGAAGGACCTCCAGAAGCGCATCGTGAGGAGGATCGGCCAGGCAGGGCGACAGAACCGCCGTGCTCTTCAGGGGGCATCGCCTCGTACGCCACAGGTTGTTGCCTTCACCCCGCAACCTGCGGCGCGTCGTCTGGCCACAGAAGTTCAGGCCTGACCTACCCAAGGGCTACGACGGCACGAACAACCCCATCGAGTTCTTGCAGCTCTACACCACCTCCATCCAAGCTGCGCGGGGAGACGACAAGGTCATGGCCAACTGGTTCTCCCACGCTCTCAAGGATCCGCCTTGTCGTGGCTCCTGACCTTCCCGAGGACTCCATTGACTCGTGGGAGGAGAGCTCTGCCAGCAGTTCGTTGCGAACTTCAAGGGCACGTACGAGCGCGCCCTCACCTACAACGACCTGCGAGCTGTGCGCCAGAAGCCTGCGAGACCCTCCGCAGTACATCCAGCGCTTCAGCCAAGTCCGCAACAAGATCCCGAACATCCTGGACTCGCACGTCATTGCGGCCTTCTGAGAGGGCATCACCAACCACAGGATGCTCGAGAAGCTCGGCATCCACGATACCCTCTCCTCCGTGGTGAAGCTCTTCGACATCGCAGACAAATGCGCCAAGGCAGAGGAAGGGCTCCTCTTTTATCAAGGTGGGCTCGACAGACGACCCATGTCGAGGGATCCAAGACCCAGAAGAGGCGCGACGAGATCAAATGCAAGCCTACCGCAGTTCCTGGCAGCTGAACCCGACGCCAAGCATGTTCGCGAGGACTCTCCAGAGGCTGGCAAGAAAGAGGTGGACAACCGCCCGTTCAGCATCTACCACAACAGGCGCGGCCATGCGACAGAGAACTGCTATGACCTCAAGCAACTGAGCAAGAAGCGTGAGCAAGAAGAAGGCAGCGGTGGCCGCGGCAGAGGCCGTGGTTACCGCAAAGGTGGACGCAAGGGCAACTTCCAGAGGCCCCAGGGAACTCAGGCGAATGCCGCCGAGAGAACAACAATCTTCCCGACGAAGAGCCTGGAGGTTACCAGGCTCCCAAGGGTGCCATGGCGTGCATCCTTGGCGGATCCCAGGCGCCCAGGTCGAACAACCAGTTCAAGCAGTTCGCTCGCGAGCTCAACGCCAGCAGCGTTCCCGGGGTCGAGACGTCCCGACCCCTCAAGTGGTCCCAGTACACCATCGCCTTCGACGCCAAAGATCACCCCAAGTCTACAAAGACTGTGGGCACCCTCCCGTTGGTGGTGTACCCCACCATCAACAACATCGCCGTCGGCAAGACGCTCATTGATGGGGGTGCAGGCCTAAACGTCATCTCTGTCGAGACCTTCGAGAGCTTCAAGTGCCCTACGAGTGGCTCATGCCCTCCAGGCCCTTCACCGGGGTCACCAGCGGCTCGATCTCGCCTCTGGGGCAAGTGAGGCTCGCGGTCACTTTTGGCACGCAGAACTACTCGCACCGAGCTAATTGACTTCGACGTCGCGCACATGGCCTGCCCTACAACGCCATCCTAGGCTACCCCGCCCGCGCGAAGTTCATGGCTGTCACGCACCACGCCTACAAACATGGTCAGATCCCTGGCAGCGGTGGCACCATCACCATACGTGGTCACGTACAGGACGCCACGCGCGCCGTCGAGATCGCCTACAAGGCCGCTGCCATGGCATTCCCCGCTGACGAGGACATGGAGCCTCTCGAGAGGCCCAAGAAAAAGAAACAACTGTTCACTCAAGAGCAAGCATCTACGAAGAAGGTGTCGCTGGCACCAGCGGCTCGGGGGCTGAAGGCTCGGGGGCTAGCGTCACCATAGGCGCTGGCTTGCCTCCCAAATAGAAAGCGCGCTCGTCGCCTTCCTTCGGGCAAATTCTGACTTGTTTCGCATTGGACTCCGTCGGAAATGTCCGGTGTGTAACCAAGGGAGGTGATCGAGCACCACTTAGCCGTGTGTCCAGACGCACGCCCTGTAACAGCAAAAAGCGCGGAAACAAGCCCCCGAGAAGCAAGCGTTCATCATCAAAGAAGTAGAGAAGCTGAAAGCAGCAGACATCATTCGAGAAGTTGCCCACCCCACTTGGCTCTCCAATGGGTGTGGTTGTCCCAAAACCCAATGGAGGAGGCCGGCTCTGCATCGATACACAGACGTGAACAAGGCCTGCCCCAAGGATCCATACCCTATGCCAAGGATAGACCAGATTGTGGACTCCACCGCCGGCTGTGATCTCCTCTGTTTCCTGGATGCCTTTTCAGGCTACCACCAATCAAAATGGCCAAGGAAGACGAGGAAAACAGCATTTCTCACCCCTTGTGGTGTGTATTGCTACACTATGCATGCCCTTTGGCCTGAAGAATGCCGCGCCACCTTCCAGAGGCTCATGAGGATCGCCTTGGGGGCTCAGATGGAAAGAAATGCAGAAGCTTATGTCGACGACATCGTGTCAAGTCTCGCGAGGGAGGACACTCTCTTGAAGGATCTCGAGGAAACCTTCGCCAGCCTGCGCAAGGTGAACATCATGTTAAACCCCGCCAAGTGCGTCTTCCGGGGTGCCTTCAGGCAAGCTCCTCGGTGTTCCTCGTGTCCCACCGCGGCATAGAAGCCAACCCTGACAAGATCAAGGCTATAGAAGACATGCAGCCACCTGCCGCCTCAAGGACATGCAGTGCCTAGCAGGATGCATGGCCAGCTTAGGCCGTGTCATCTCCAATTCGGCGAGAGAGCTTGCCATTTTTCAGATCATGAAGAATCCGGCACCTTCACGTGGACTCCGGAGGCTGAC